>APFE031715264.1:0-17109 GCA_000404065.3 Pinus taeda | reverse complement strand
TCCTCCACCTAAGAAAGAAAAATGTGCTTGCCATAAGATATCTAATAGAAAATTATTACAAATAGACATGACTATAAAAATCTCAAATACATACCCCACACAATTTACTCAACTTTCATCTTCCCATTTACTCATGGGTATTTCTCCGGAGTCAACACATATATAACTGTCAAGTCGGCTCATAAAAGGTGACACACTGGTTCAATGGACATGTCAACTTATTTATGGAGACATAACCACTATAAATAGGCGTGTACGGTCACCACAGAAGCTCAGATATCTCAAGCTTCTCTGCAATCTCAGATGGGTACATGAGGTGCGGGAATCTCAGATTAAGACAACAGTGTAGGACCTCATATGGAGAAGTCTCATTATGATTTCAGATGGGTAATACAGTGAGATACAGTGTTCTTCTCAGTACAGATCTCAGTGTTGTCATAACTGTCGTAAGGATGATCTCAGGAATCCTACTATACTACACAAGGATCTCATAGTAACACACTGTCTCAGCATGATGGAAGGATCTCATAGTAATACGCTATCTCGGCATACATTAAGGTGTAGTGACAATCTTGTTCTTGATGAAGATATAAAGGTCATGAACTTAATGAATCTACATGCAACTCTCTTATACATAGTTCAATATGAAGATCTCATTGATGAAGACCTCAGTGATGGAGCAACATTGATGATGATCTCAACATTTATGAAGAAGAGGATTGGTGTCTTGGTCTTGGAGTGGCTTAGTAGGTCAAGGGTCATGGTCTTGGCATTCGTCAATTGGAATCTCTATAAGAAGAATTTTATGTGGTTTTTCCTCTCCAACAGGGAGAAGTTTTGGCCCTGGCAAGATACCAGAATCTTGTGTTCTTGTCTCTTTATTTTGGTAGCTATTTGATGAACTAACGAAGACACACTCTAATAATAATCAATAAAGATTGGAATAAGAAGGAAAAATGAAAAACACCTCACAAATAATTATCATGTTAAGAAGAATTATATTAACTACATTTGCCCTAGATTCTTCAACATTTCCACCGTGATATGTTTGTACTTCCACATTTTGAAAACATGTCGGCCTTGCCAACCTATGAATAGAGTTCTTCCCTCCCTTCTCCAACTTTCAATGCAAGAGTAAATGGATCTAGTTACAACAATGGAGTGTGGGTTATTAGCCATGCTCAACAGATGCTAGGTGGAGTGTGTCATCACCTCCATGATGCTCACTACTTTGACAAACCATCGACCTTAATATTGCCATTATTGTACACCAATCATCAAGATTAGTATTTGTACATTAAAGCCATTATGATATTAAAATATATAAAATGTTAAGATTTATAGAATGCATTAAAATCAACATTATACAATAAAATGGAAATAGAATTATGAGGACCATATGATGTTGGAGAAATAAACTATTAATATTGAAAAGCAGGAGAGATTATGACCTTACTACAATATTATATATCTTGGGTTAAAAGTTTGAGGTGTCTTCCAAATCAACTTCCTTTCTCATTTGAGAAAAGATAAGAAAACTAATACACGTTTAAAATAAAATTGAAGAACACATTGAGATTTGTCACAATGTAATCAATCTACTATATTTTTATAGGAATGCTATTTTTTTCTTATGACTCACCTTCACCATTGAACACATTTACTTTATTACGGGTTACTTTAATCGTCATGTAACCTAAAAATGATACTTAGTAAATTTCTCAAAACTGACATATGCATATACATATTGATGATGATCTAAAGTTTTGACAAAGTAGCAAATGATTGACACCACCAAAGATCCATCTTAACCCTAGATCTATCATACATCAAGAGGATCAAATCCATCAAAATCCAAACATTTCTGGAAGCTTTGCTCTCTTTAGAGGTTTGCACTTCAAAATATTTGATCCCTCTCAATGCACGATGAATCCAAATTTAATATGAATCTACAATGGTATAAATGTACAATGAAAAAATGAAAAAATAATGTTCAACTATGTTTTAAGCAAATGGTTACTTAAAGATAGAACCTTCTTTGAAATCAGGGCTATATTGAGTAAGAAATAATTTTTAAAAAGGAGAATACAATTTTTTTTTTAAGGAAGAAAATTAAGATATATATATGGAAAAGTGGGGGATAAGGATCTCCTTCACCTAAGAAAGAAAATTGTGCTTGTCATAAGATATCTAATAAAAAATGATTACAAATAGACATGACTATAAAATTCTCAGATAGATACCCTACACAATTTACTCAACTTTCATCTTCCCATTTACTGATGGGTATTTCTCCGGAGTCAATAATCTTCACTTTTTTTCTAGGTTTTCCACTGTAGGTTCCAGCTCCCCCCTCTACTGCATAAACGGTATCCATGCCTTGTATAACCCTTCCAAACACAACATGTTGACCATCCAACCTGGTTACACCAAAATTGGGACATTGATAACAGTTATGTTTATAATTTACAATTGAATTTTATGTACTGCAATGAAACACACATGCCTTTAGAGGTTCGTATTTACTTGCATAAGGTCTAACATGCTCAATGCTTACCAGCTTGCTTTCACAGTGGTGATGAAAAATTGTGATCCGTTTGAATCCGGCCCTGAGTTTGCCATAGAAAGCACACCTGAAATAATCAACACTTTTGTCAGGAATTTACAAATCATTCCCAAAATATTTAATAAGTTAACTGTAAAGCTAAAACTGAACTTTTATACCAAGAGCTCTGGTGAGAGCAGTTGTCAAAAAAGAAGCTTCGTAAACAGGAGACAATTCAAAAAGAGATTCATTCTGAGTCAGAAAATGTAAAGATGGTCATTATCAAGGCCTAAAATATGGTTTTAGAGTTCAAGTGCCACCCAGGCTACATTTCAAACAGTAAGTCAATCTCTTGAGCCAATTGTTGCATTTATTTTGTGAAAGTGGTTTAGTTGGCTTGTATCAACTCCACAAAATGTGCATGTTTCAGCAAAGGCATTGGACAAATATATCCTCTAACCTCAGCTTCAACATCAGTTGCAAATTTTTTCCCTTCCCCCAGTGGGATGATTTGAAAGCCACAACAGATCACACCCTTGGGACCCGTTATCTTATAGGCTCTACAGGCCGACAATACCATTCTTATGACTTTTTTTTCTCTTATTTGTACTCTGTTTCTCTGCTATTGTATATGTAGGGTTTTCATTTTGTATTTGCAAGAGATGACTTTTGCACTGGTATATTGCTCATTTTTGTGGCAGTTTATATTTTACAGTCCAATTGTTCTATCTTGGTTACGACTTTTTATCATGTTTGCACTATATTCCTCTATTACTTTACTACTTTCAGATTTTATATATAGCATTTTTCTTTTGAGATTGTATATGTAGGGTTTTCTGTTTGAGATTGTATGTGGGATTTTCATTTTGAAGTTTTAGAAGATAACTTCTGCATTTGTTTATTATTCAACATTTTTTTTTGCAAGTTCTATTTTATTGTCAATTCAATCTTATGCCATTAAAAGAAAAAGACATAAACCGCCGGAAATCCAATTCAAACATTAAATTTCTATCCATTCCAATATTTGCAGACGTTACAATCATTTTACACAAGAAAAGTTCTCAAGTGGGAATAGGCATGCAAAGGCATGCTAAACGCTTGTGATGCCAGTTAAACAAACACAAACCCTTTGCATAATACAACTGCAGAATTGAAACACACAACCTGTCGCTAGTGTATATCCGAGAGAAGACAACAGCGAAGCCTTCAAATATGTCAGGTTACAACTTGCAATGGATTGTTACTCCTACAGAAGTCAGAAATTGTAAGCCATTGCTGAAAAGCCTGGTGGATATTAAATTCCTCAGCAAAATTGTTGATTGCAGACTTAAAGTCTATTCTGTTTTCAAGTTCAGCATTTCAGAGATCCCCAGAATGTTTCGTGTGATATGTAAAAAGAAAATTCACAAAAAAATTATTGTAAAGGTGTGAAGTGAGAAAAATATTTAATGGGCAAGTTGGAACTCAGAACCACCAATATGGGACATCCAACAATTAATACGCTTCTTTACAAATTTCTAACATTTCCATACCAAACACAAAGCTGATTCGGTGGCAGATAAATTGGAAAATGTGGGTGTTAATAAGTTAATGTAATGACCCATCAATTAAATGGAGCATAGGGATACTAGCATGCATACGAGGCATGCATATGATAGCTACATATGCATGCATCATATGTACTGCACTAGTATACATGCTAGCTAATATTGAAAAATGTCTAAGATAGGGGTAATGAGTTGATTATCGAAGCAAATTCCTAACTCACCAGAATATCATGAATATATCAAGTGGGGTACTTGATATGTATACCACCATCATAAATATATAATTAATGCATTATTCAGAAAATAAAGTAAATGTGATAGGTTATGAATTGAATTGATTTAAAAGTAGTTTATTTAATTTATAAATAAAGTAATTACAATGAAATATGAGTTAAATTAACAAATTATAATAAATGTAAGTTCAAAGTATTAAAGTATTAATAAAATTTGGAATTCCTTAAGAATGCATGGTCTTGTGAACTTAATACAAACCTTTGACAATCACTAATAAAACTTAAATAAATATGACTGCCCCCTGAGAACCTTCGGGATGCCTAGAGATTGACAAAAGGCAAGGGAATTGTTTTTTTAAATATGGAAGGCGGTGATCCTTGGGAATATAAAGGGGACGAAGAAGGCATAGAGGAGGAGAAAAAAAATGATGGGGGCCTTTCATTTGGATGCAGAGAGGAACTTTGAACCAGAAATTGTTCGAGAGGAATATTGAGCCAGCAATTATTCTTGGAGTTTTGGGAACAGGGACCAGAAGACCTCAATTTCTAAGTCTTCTGGATCTGGAAACCAGATAGGTTGATCCCAAATAGGCTGGGAGGAAACAGTCGGTTTGGTAGCAGAAGCGGGAGCAACAACAATCCAGAATCACTTTCAAATAGAATTTCCAAGTACTTGCAATTACATTCTCAAATTTACGTTAATTTTTTAATGTCTGGTTAATTCATGTTGTCTGGTTGTACAAAATTTATGTTGTCTGGTTAACTCCTAAATCTAGGGCATTAAACTTAATACCCATGTCAATATACAATTCATTGAGTTTATGAGCAATAATAAAAAGTAGTCTTCAAACCAAAAAAATTAAGGGCTTGAAAAATTGGGTTAGTTATGCTATTAGGGGTCAACATATAACTTATCTGCGCTGAGCATGTAGCGAGACACCTTGGCATCTGATTTAGAACTTTCCTAAATACCAGGTTCAACAAAAAATTGTTATGCCTATGGTTGCTTTACTGAAAATACATGAACTTTGTTCCTGTTCTGATTATTCTATCCAATTTATGTATAAGAATCATTGTGGCCATACATGGAAATGATTTACAACAGAAATGTGATTTTCAAGTCCAAGATGTGTCAATTGTTGGCTTGTGACTCCCCATGCAATCATGAAGTCCCACACCACCTCTATGTATTTCACATCATAGGATATAGTTTTTATTCTACGTATTATTAGATTCTATTTTGTCTCCTAACCTTATCTCTTGATCAGGTGTTGGTGTGAGAGTAAATCTAGTTCCTGAGGTGGTTATATACACATGCTATAAATTTGTATCATTCAAGGAATATATTGTTGAGAATGGCTTAAGCCTTTCCTGCCAACATATTGTATTTGTGTTTCATTGCATATTCTTCAACTAGTATCAGAGATCCTTATGTTCTTAATGGCCATCACCCGGTTCCGGAGCACATGTTGCTCTTCATATTATGAGAAGGAACCCTTGCATGTCCCAATCCTCACCCTTAAGGGGGTAATCACTATTATACATCATACAAAGCAAGCTCTGACCCTTGAGCTACGACTAGTAATACAAAGAAAAATCAAGAAAAAGTAAAAGGCGCACAAGAAGGGTGGAAAAACAAAGGCCGAGTTGGTAAATCATGCATCCACGATTGCTCCCTCCCCACATATATGCACTCAAGATGAGAAGCCCATCATAGCTAGTCCCTTTGACCATGGCACTTAGCCATGAAGTCTTTTCCCTGTCGTTCCATCATTATTCACATGACAACTATCGATTGAAGGGTGGATCGAGGACATGTCACTCCCCTTGGGGGCTAGAAACACCTAATAGGGTGGTCTATTAGCCACTCCTACCTAGGAAGGTAACACTCTAATGAATTCAAAGCCTTAATTTTCGAAGAGAAGCCTTTTTTGAAGTGTCATATTGTCCACTACTTGCAAGTTTGGTTCACTTAGATGCAAAACTGAATAAATGTACCTAATAATGTAGATGTTAGCACTAGATATTGTGTGTAATTGTTAGGTGGTTCCACATCCATGGCTTGGGCAACTTAATTGGGGCTCAAGTCCTTCAAAGGAGTGTATTGACACCCACAAGTGAGGCGTTGAGAGCCATGGGTTTCTGAACTGTATAAGAGCATCACACATAGCCATGGGCACCTCCGACACCCACAATGTTATAGGACTTTGCCCTACATTGATGACCCTTATGTGATGATGCACCTCGACCAAGCATGCCGCCAATCGGCGTAGCACTTCATGAGGGATTGGCAGTTGAATTTAGGGCCTAAAGGAGGATAGTCTCACACCTTTAGACATGGGAGGGCTAGCACCACCTTGAGAGCCCTTAGCATTGGAGCAAAGTTAGCATTTTGACCACCTAGACACCCATGAGACCACTTATTGTGCCCCAAAGTGAAAATTGGGGTCCATAGAGGGAGATTGACAGAAACCTAGGGGACAACCCCTAGGAGATGATTTTAGATGACCCTTACACACATCATGGCAACTTAATCCCTCAACACTTGCCTGAAGCAAGCCTACCCACAAATGACGTCAACATTATCACTCCCACTATTCACATGTGTGCTAGTTTGAGTTTATTTCAAAGGCTACTAGGTTGGCTTGTGACCTAGCTTGTTTCTTGCACATTATTTTATTATTTTAGGGGCTAGTAAGCTAAAATTAGAGTTTGAATCCCTTATATAAGTAGAGGAATCATTCATTTTAACATTCATCATCACATACTTGGGATTTTCAGCCTCTTTAGCTGATTTCGACCTTATTTCTTGTGGAGAATTTGGAATCTATGAATGCATTTTGATATCTGGAGCTATTCTATGGAACTATGGATGGAATCTTTGCATGTTATCTTGTATGTGTACCTAAGTGTTGAATATTTATTTTCTGCGTGTCTAATGTATGGAATAATGTTGATTCTAGGTTAAGCAAATTGTGCCCTAATTTGTTGAATATGTATTGAATGCTATCTCAACGATCTATTGCGTGCGTTGCACATACATAACATGTGAATGAATTTCCTATTGGTGAACTCTTCGTAGCTCTCCCATGAAAATTCCGTTATCTATTGCATAGGTAAATGCTTGAGGTTTGTTGCTAGGGCATTAAATTTTTGGCCTCCTTGGAAACTTTTTAGCTGATTTATCACATCATAAACTCCATGCTCCCAAGGGACAAGGAACTAGTTGATCTTATTGGTGATCATACTTCTCTTTTGTCCATAAATTCTCTCTCTAATTCTGTCCCTTAAAGGCCAAGCTTACTAATTAGGGCTTGGTGTGAATCCCTAGGAAAGGTGAGTTTGTGGCATTGGAGAGCTTAAACATCAAAGGAATTGCATTTGCCACAAAATCTATCCTTTTGGTGGGCATCCACTTCAATATTTTCCATAAATTTCCTTTCCCTAGTTGTTTTCCCTAAAGGGAACCCTAGTTTAGCCTTGCTTCAACTTAGAGGCTTGTTTGAGGGTTCCATGCACCTTTATTTCGTTGAAAATCTATATTGGAAACCCTTTCCTTACATCTTGACCCTAGGTCTCTCCAATACACAACCAATCAATGAAACCCTAGGTAATAGATTGCCTACCCTAGGTCTCTATATAGAAAGTGAATTGTCTCCAGTTGGAGCCTTGAGCCATCATTGTGTCTTTCTTGTAGAGTGCCTATACAAGTCACCTTATACCCTAACCATTGAATATCTATCTTACGTGACCTTCTCACATAACAGGACTCCTCCCATCGATGAAAATCCATAAAGAGCAGGGGGTTTTGGTTGTGGTGACAGTAGGCCATCACCCCATTTTTGTCACTTAGTCTAGTTGTAGCCTTATAGGGTACCCCTCTCTAAGGCCTGCTAGATTTTGTGGCAACAAACACTAACCCTATATATCCATTGAAATTCCTCTAAGAACATAGTGCTCCAAGACAAAGATAGATGATACAATGAATAACACACAAGAGAGAGAGAGAGAGAAAAATTAGTGTGTGCCACTCCTCACATCTCTAATACAAACAAGTGTGTGACGAAATGAATTAAGGAAATAACTCTCTCGTCCTATTTATATTAGGTAAGGGAAGATGACAATATAAATTGGACCTAGTCCACTACAAGCAACCTAACTCTACACAAGTAGGTGCAAATGTGTGAGTGCTCCAACTCCAAGTGACACATGTCACGATCCAAGATGAACCAGTTTAACAGCAAGGCTCCAAGGCATAAGCGTTCCACCTCGTCAAGGCTCTAAAGCTCCAACGCTCTTCTATGCCATGTGCTCCTCGGGTCCACCCCACCAACATGATCACTCCCTCAACCCCAACATCCTCAAGTTAAAACCAAGCCTCCACACAAGTAACCAAGTGTTCCTATGTCATCTAGGGCTCAACACCCTCCTTCAAGATTCCCAATGCTCCTCCTCCAAAGAAAGTCATCTGTTGGATTTTCCTTAGGCCATAGATCTAGTCCTAGGCTAACCAAGCACACAAACACATTGGGAACCCCCAACTTACAAGCACTTTGCAGAGCGGAAATATACAATAGTGAAATCAATTAAGTACACAAAGATTTGAGCCCAAAGCTCAATTTTTTATTAGTCCATCAATAAAAGAATCATGGGGCTCCTGTACCATGGATCATGGCCCTTCAGATCACTAGTACAACTAATATACATAGTATACAAATAGATCAAGGCTTAAGGTCAAATCCGTTAGATCCTCAATCTTCCCACCACATCAAGAACAAAGATACATGACTTACTTGTTATAGGTGCCCATCACTACCAACCCTTGTCCTCTTGTTATTGTTGTACCTGGCTATCCATTGCCGCCAATAACCACAGAGAAATTACCCCATTAATTCCTCTGTCGAATCAAATGCTCACAATGCATTTAATCCTTCAAGTATCTTGCATGTATTAACTCTAACCAGCTCTGCTACTCACAGTGAATTAGTCCTTCTAGATCACTGCATATCATCCCTTAAAATATCAACAACTCACAATGGATCTCGTCCTTCAAAATCATTGTATACTCTTCCCTCAAAACACTCAATTACTCAGTTATTTAGGTCCTTAAAGGTGACTGTATGATAAGCTTTCTTGTTGTTCAAGGGTCCCTTTCTTGAACAATCTTCAATAGTCATGCCTTTGCAATTACCTACAAGCCTCTTGGCCCTCTACTACTTTGCATACTTCGACCCTCTCTCATTACATAAAACTAACCTCAACCTAGTATCCTTTCTCCACCAGCAAACAAAGATCCAAAAATGTTCCTTTTAGCACAAACCCATCACATCCAGAAGACATATCTAGAAGGATATTCGACCTCCTTCACAAGACCAAACTCTTTCTTCCTCAAATCTGTGACTTCTTCACTAGGGCTAATATTTATCATAAGATGAATTGAATGTTTAGCTTTGTTCTTATTCATGGAAACCCTCTTACTTGCCCTCAACCCTCTTCTTCAAACTTTTGTTCACACTCGGCCTCCTTCAAGACTTCAACAACATTGATGGATCTCAATCTGTGGCCTTGATAAGGTCCTAAATCAAACTCGGGTTGATCTCCAGCCCTCAAAAACCTCGTTCCTCAACTGATCTTCGACTTGGCCTTCACAAAACAAGAGTTGCATCTTCTCTCAAGGGTAATTATCCTCCATGAGCAGAACTTGGCCCTCCTAAGGCACTCCTTGCACAAGAGAGGTCACATCTCTCTTACACACAATGAGCCTCTTTGGCTTTCATCTATTTATTCTTTCTCTTAGGTCATTTAGAAAACCACTAGAACTTAGGTTTTTAGCCTCTCAACCCTTTAGAAGTAAAAATTAGTTCTTTTAGGTCCTAATCGGTCCCACTACTTTGGGTCCAAAACCCCACTATTGGGTAAATTGCCCAACCAATTCCTTTAGGTTGGTTTTCCCTTCTCGGAAATACCTTTTGAGCTACCCAAAATCTAATATCATTCTCACAAGCAAGTAACCAACCTCCATTTGGCCATCACGAAGAAGTTAGCAAGCTCCATAATCTCCAATGCTCCAAGGGAGAAATCCACTCAAGCACCAAGGTGAGGTCTAGTAATCAAATAAGCAAGTCAACTCCTAGGGCATTCCTTGCACAAGAGAGGTCATATCTCTCTTGCACACAATGAGCCTCTCCTTTGGCTCTCCTCTGTTTATTCTTTCTCTTGGGTCATTTAGGAAACCACTAGCACTTAGGGTTTTAGCCTCTCAACCCTTTAAAATTAACAATTAGTTATTTTAGGTCCTAAACCTAGTACTTTGGGTCCAAAACCCCACTTTTGGGTAAATCACCCAACCAATTCCTTTAGGTGGGTTTTCCCTTCTCGGAAATACCTTTCGAGCTAACCAAAATCTAACATCATTCTCAAAGGCAAGTAACCAACCTCCATTTGGCCATCGCGAAGAAGTTAGCAAGCTCCATAATCTCCAATGCTCCAAGGGACAAATCTAGTCAAGCACCAAGGTGAGGTCTAGCAATCAATGAGCAAGTCAACTCCAACGTGTCTATTCATCATAGAAGAACCAAAGGTCATCCATACACCATGCACCCCTCATTGCATAAAGCACCCCTAAGCATGGTGTAGGCACTTTTAAAGTAACCCTGAAAGCTAATAGAAAGTACATTGCGGAATAACGTCAATTTATGATTTTAGATTAGATATTTGACTATTATACATAATGGGAAAACAAAGTGAAAAAATTGTTGCACAAACCAGCAGGCCTAGTATATAGGCTAAAGATAGAGGGCACAACAACACCTTGGGATAGAGGCCCACTGTCACCATAGCCTAAGTCCCCTTCTCTTCTCGGATTTTCACTAACAAGAGGAGTCCCAGTATGGAGGAAATCACTTAGGATGATATGATCAATGACGAAATACGAAATTATTTCCAAGGTCCATTCAAGGAAAGACTTAATTAATGGTTCAAATCAGTGTTGTGAAAATCGCGATTTAATGAAGAAATCGCGATTTTTTCAGCTTGCCGATCAAATCGCGATTTTTATACGAAAAAATCGCCTACTTTTTTTTTGCCGATTTTTACTGAAAAAATCGCGCTTTTTTCAAAAAATCGCGATTTTTTTCCAAAAAATCGCGATTTTTACTGAAAAAATCGTGCGGGGTCGGGGTAGCACGATTTTATAAACTGTTTTTTGGTTTTTCAGTTGCTCATTTGGACAGTGGCACGCACGGATGGATCAAGTCTGGGCCCTAGTATGGATATGCTATTCATGGTAATGTTGAATTCTTAAAGTAAAAGTGGCATTCTCCTTAATCTTCATTTTCATCCTTTTACTTAAATTTTTAACATTACCATGAAATGACTCAGGATGTTTGAGAGTGGTTCCAGCCTCATTGGATTTCATATGGAGAAAGTAGAATTTTAGATTTTATTTAAAATCCAGCAGACTTATCAGTTTTTCAGGATTTCAGGTTTGGGAGATTGTAATGTTTCCAGGTGACACCACCTGCTCGGGCTACCCTTGCCACCAGTAGAGGACGTGGTCTACCTCCTATAGCTCCTACTTCTAGTTCTTCAGCTTCTAGAGCACATCAAATTCCACTGCCATCTCCACCAGCACAGGCACCAGCGTCTACATCTAGAGGGAAAGGGAAAGTTGTGGCATTTTCTCGCAAGAGGGGCAGAGGAAATCAATAGGATTAGACTTTCATTTTATTGTATATGACATTATGACTTGATGAGATACATTATCATATTTTTTGTTGATATTTTGAGGCTGAGTTGGGACTCAGGAGTCAGGACTTACTATTCAGGAAATGATTCAATGTTACGTGTGATTTTAGCGCTAGAAATGATATTAAACATCTTATATATTAGTTCTTTTATCATATTTATGTGTCAATGTATTTATTTTATGTTGTAGATGGTTTAGATATTAAAAAAATTGAAAAAAAATGAAAAAAAAAGAATATTTTTGTACCAAACGATTTTTTCCCGATTTTTTCCGATTTTTTCCCGATTTTTCCGATTTTTTCCGATTCGTTCCTCGCGCCGATTTAATCCCGATTGCGCTTTTAACAACATTGGTTCAAATGCTTCAAAGGAAGCTGAAAGGCTCCCCAAGAAAGACCTATGAAGGATAACTAGACCTTGGGCCTAGGAATGTTCAATAATGATGAGTGCCTAAGATCAAGACGTCCAATATTTCTCACTTGTGATTAATATGTCTATACCAAGGTCCAAAGTGAGGCAAGGATGGCTCATTCAATGAAAAGATTCAATCAAAATGTGAGCTTTGGAAGAAGCTAGGATGATTTTCCATGAAAAAACCATTGAGAGAAATACTATAAGAGACCTAGGGTTGAGAGATATATCGAGGTAAAAGCTCATCCAATGGTCAACTATAGTTAAGAGAAGGTTTTGAATGATGAACTACAAAGTGAAAACCTTCAAGAAATCCCCAAGTCAAAAAGCAGCTTCAAGGGTTCCCACTTAGTGAGATAGCTAGGGCATCAATTTATTTGAAATTCCACAATTAGAATTTGTTCAAAACTGGAGGATGCCTAGAGGAAACATAAATGAAGAAACTTGTCCAAATGAAATCCCAAAATTTCTACTCCCTAAAATTTCGCACCAAGTCGTAGAAAATCTCCTTATTCTTAGAGGGAAGAAGAAAAGAGGAAGAAAAGAGGTGACATAATGATATTCTCTTGAGTCAATGTGATCACTAAGGATCTAGGACCAATGCCTAGAAATTGGAGGGATTGGAGTCAAAATGATCTCAATTCGGCAAACTTCACTCTTCAAGGAGGCCTAGAAGCAACTTCACTATCTATGGATGCAACAACACAACTACTTTAGACTTTTACACTTTGATGGCAATTATTATGGAGTTTCAAGGATGTAAGTGCAAATTATCCCCTAGGAATATTCATTCATTCTTTGTCCAATGAGTAACACACAAAAATCTCCACTAGTATCAATGATTCCACTAATTCACAATAATTAGGACACATTATTTCACCATAAGAAAACAATTCCCTACATTAGACACCCATTAAAATAAAAATAAAACATTATATTGCACTTACAAGACAAAGGAGATTATACCGATCCACAATCTTGGCAACAAGAAGCTCCAAGAGAGATAATGAAAATTTTCCATACATCAAAATGCATTTAATCATTCAAATCACTCCACAAAGTGCAGACCGAAATTCTCTAATAGACAGGTCGAAAATCCCCAAGTGTGATGATCCAATACAAATGAGGCTCTCTTTAATTTATATGAGCCTTTAGAAGTTCAAATTAGCCTAATCGGACTAATTAAGTCCCTAATAACATTCTAATGTGCAAAATAACAATAACTTTGGTGATAATCCCACCAAATAGCTCAAAAGTATAAAATAAGCCTTCCTAATGATGCCAAAATGATAAAATAATGGTGCAAAGGGTCGTTGGAAGGCTAAGATAAGCCCTCCATGTGCCATGATGAAGAGGAGGGCTCCAAAATGATGATCAAGGGGGTGGCCCCTTAATTTTCAAGCAAAACATCATGTGTTTCACCCAAGTGGTTGCGGGGGCACAATCAATGATCTCATGGGTCTCCATTGGCTCAATGACAAGTCAATGCCCCATCAATGAGGGCTAGAAGATAATTCAAGCCCTCTCATGTCTCTCCGGATAAGACACAACCATTTGGGCCCTAGATCAGCAGCCAAGTGACAAGTCCAAATGCGTGGCTGGCTGAGCAACATGGTCCAAGTGCATCATCATCTTTGTATGACTGGGGCACGAACAAGTAATGCGTGGTGTTGAAGAATCTTGTGGCATGGCAATCAATGCTTTGTTGTGGTGGAGGCCTATGGCTCTCAACGCTCACGCTACAAGTGCCATTATGACCCTCTAGGGGGCTTAGACCCCATATAGGGAGACCAAGTCCAAATGGAGACCCACCTACAATCTTGTATAAGATCCAATGCGTCTCCTCACCTTCCAGTACGGCAATTCATTAGTGCAATTGAGTAAATAAGCTTGCAAACTAGGGGAAAAGTGGACACTTTACAATGACATGCCCCTCCAAATGGGCTTTAGAATGTACAGGTGTCACCAAGTTCGACAAGAGAGGTTAATAAAGGACTCTATTAGGTGGTTTCAAACTCTAAGGGAGTGACACGTCCATGGTACATCCGTCAAACGATAGGTGGCATGTGAAATAATGATGGAATGGAGTGGGGTAATAGGGAAGGCTCCAAGCCACATGCCATGGTACAAGGGTAGCTATAATGAGGAAAGCCCGCACATTGGGTGTATAGATGTAGGAGGGAACAATCGTGGTACATGAGTTACCCCGGCCTTTGTTTTTCCACCCTTCTTCATATGCCTTTTTCCTTTTATTGATTTTTCTTTCCTTTAACTATGTGGGGCTCCAGGGGGTGAGAGCATCATGCGTCTGATAAAGCAGTGAATACCCCCTTAAGGTTGGGCAGTTCATCGCCCACCAGGGGTTGGGACAATCATGGGTTCCTCAATGAAGCAAGGGGCACTAATAGGGGCCCTAGGAACGAGGGTGATGGCCATAGTGATAAGGGGTAGAGCTCATGTTTGGCTTTTGCCCACACGCTAAATTTTTATGTCCCGACTATCTTTTGCATTTTGTGGTACATTTCCTGTTGTAAGTGGCCAAATTATGCTTTTAACTTTCTTTTTAACTGCATCAACCTCAGGGGCATTGTTCTAGGCTTGACCCAAAGTGTGGACAAGGGAAGGGGGAGGCTAACTCCTTGTGGACCCGAATGGGAAAAGTGTGAAAAAGGGTTAAAAGGAGCGGAGGGGACTGAGATATATGGTATTGGGAAGCAGGACCACACAACCAAAATCAGGGTTTCCCATGTAGTGCCACTCCTAAAACTAATAGCCAATAGAGGAGATCCCATGAGACTAGGATACAAGATTAACCACCAAGTTTGGATGAGGTAACAAGAGTACAATCCAAGCCCATTCTTTCTGTTAGATCCCCCCGCTAATCCACGTCCAAATGTGTCCAATAAAAGCAAGCATAAACACCCAATTTCATAATGAAAAATCATACCTTTGGGGTTGGAAGGCCCACCTTCAAACATACGACCATAAAAGATGGGCAAGGGCACATAATGGCTATCTGAAGTGGCGGAGAATGGTCGCACATCGAGCTATCTGGTGGCCACAAGGGGCTGCTGGCTGCCAACTGAAGACAACCCTAGGAGAATTTCTCCTATAGGGGTCACCCACTGGTGGTGGGTAACACAGCCATTCCCTCATGTACTCAAAAGGATTTTCGAATAATGAATCAGAGGCTATTCAAATGGTTTCTCTCTCAGATATTGTTGTGAATTCTCTGCTATTATTTTATACAAATTACAAACATGCATCCCACATGAGAAAACAAGGTGAACAGCCATTCCCTCATGTACTCAAAAGGTTTTTGAATATTGAATCAGAGGCTATTCAAATGGTTTCTCTCAGATGTAGTTGTGAATTCTCTGCTATTGTTTTATGAAAATTACAAACATGCATCCCACAACTTTGAACGCTCGTGTTTCTATGAATGTATACAAGATATTTTTTCATTGTTCACACCAACCTATCTCTCTTCGCAGATGAATAAACCCATAAGTCTTCCCATTTCCCTCAGCAGTTAAAGTGTTGGCAACTTGTGAAAGAACTGAAACTACTAATGTCTGCAACTCATGGACATTAGATTCATAACATGAACACCATGAGATTAGTTTGGGGGTGAAAGGATACTCACTTGCAAGTGAGTATTGTACTTGTCCACCCTGCTAATAAGCATTTCCGTGATAGTGTTAAACAGCTGTGTCATTCTAGTCTAACTGTCCAACACATGGAATTTTCCCTCAAAACCATCACCCATCATAAGCACATCCATATCACAAAGCCACATTATCTGAGACAACATGCTCAATCACATGTTTTTTGTTCATCTATCTCAAAGCAAAAACTACTCTCAAGAAATATGGCCGTGAAAAAGACATGACCATCTAGTTCACAATGGCCTACTCATTGTATCAATCCAACCTTAAGAATAGAGCTTACTGCAATTTAAGCGTGAAACTCAATATTCACTGAATTTCAAAGTGCAGTTGAAATTCAATCAAATTCAACAAACAAGTTCAGCCAGTCAAATTAGTATGAATTGTTGTATGAATTTATTACTACAAGGTAGTTATTTTCATTAAATTTCTTTTGTTAAAAATATTTATAAAAAAATGAAATGAAAAGAAAACCCAAGTACTAAGTCCTAACCTATTAAGTTGCCCAATGCTTCACTTTTCTCTAACCTGATACTCAACAAATTCTCCAAAACTTCTATTACCCACACCTATCCTGAATCTCAACTCTCAGTCTCACCACAGTGCTCTTAGCAGGAAGCACTTGCCATGCTTGACAATCTGGCGATGTTCAACTGTCCACTGATGTGATTGTCTCAGCCTTCACCAACAGAGCAACGCAACTATCTACGAGACAGTCACACAACATTCTTAGTTCTGCATTTGATTCACAAGTGACTCAAAGACACCACCAGCAGTGAATGAGGTCTGAAACACCAGGAGATTCAAGGATTATCTTTTTTGCAGCATTATTCTCTCTCCTAGGAAACTTACTCTGGTTCCTCTATATAGAAATATGTATATATTAATATATATTGATATGAAAAGCCTTACATATCTCAGATGGTTATAGAGGGCCGAGGCTATAAAATTTAAAACTT
>APFE031715258.1:0-18847 GCA_000404065.3 Pinus taeda | reverse complement strand
AGAAGCATCCAGAACTACTCAAGCGTTGAGGACAACACTTTTTTGAAGGAGAGGGGCATGTTGGGTCCCCGTAATGCTAGTGATTACCCCATTACTATTGTAGTTGTATCCCTTATTAATATTGTTGTGCCCCTATTTTCCCCATATTGTTATTACTGTGCCCCCATAGAATCCCTCTATTGTTATTTTTGTGGCTTTATATTATTATTGTTAGGTCGGCTGGGTTATATTGTGACTCCTTAGACTCCTATATATAGAAAGGAGGTTTTGTCATTTGAATCATCCAAGAATTTTTCATTAATGTAATGTAAAGGAGGTTGCCCCCTCAAAGAGGCTGAATTCTAAGGCGTTGATCTATCTTTTATTGAGCCGGTTTCATAACATTCCTTTTCCATATTGAATTAAATTAATGAACATGCTTTTCACTTACCTCGAAAAGACTACATGCATCAATCACCATAACACTCCATGGCTTCCATTAGTCTATGATGTGAACCACATCATTAACTAATAATTACCCTACCTTAGAAAAATTCACCCGGAATGTAGTGTTCATTCGAACCTGTAGCTTGTATGATTTTTGAGCACTAAGTGGGAACAATGGGAAGTTCATTGAATCGTAGAGAGTCCATATAGACCCTTCTCTTACAACTTATGACAATGTTTGGGAAACTTTTTAGGTTGCAAGTTTGATAGGGTATGTTGAGCAATTATAGAGGTATAATCATACCATTGTCCTAGAATTTGCACTAAATTTAAAAAATGACAAGATTGTGGTAAGAGGAACAATAGTACAAGTAACAAGGACACCATAGCCATAGCTTCTAGGCTACCACATATAAAAGAAAACTGGTATTTAATAAGGAATCCAAACCTTTAATTAATGGAGTAGATTCTTGAACTAGGAGAGGGTTTGATGAAGAGAGGAAAATTTGATAGGAAGTATTTGTCGACACCTTGGAAAATGTAGATCTCATCATCAAACATATTTCACATGCGAGGGATGCCATGGGGTCATATGTTGGCATAATTTTTAGTTGTTGGACCACATGGTGCACCAATTCTTGGTCAACATGCCTTTCTCCCTCTAGAAGACACTCCAACACATGATCTTCAGTGTCTAGAAATATAACCAGTCAAAGGATTCCCTTCCTCATCACTTCTTGTTGACACCTAATCTTCTAGGATTGAGAAAATATATTGTAAATATGTAAATATAAATAAGAAAATGATGAGACATTAGAATGTGAATCCCAAGGGTGTCTCACTACTATGTGTATATATTGATGTTCTACTTAATAAAATTCAAGTTTGAGGAGTTACCATAAACAACCTAGTTTGACATGGTATTAGAGCATAGATCTCAATTTAACATTCTTCTGCCTAATCACGCTCAGACTTCCTAAAAGATTTCACTCTATGTTGTGACGATTTCACCATCTCCAAGATCATTCCCATGTTATTTTCATTTTCTAAGTAATGTATCTCCATGATGTCCACTCAAGGAAAAATTCCATCGACACCACCTAGCCATCCCAACGTGATAACCAACACTCCATTTTTCTTGTGGTTGACTAGATTATGTATGGTGATATTATTCATATGATGATATTATTCTGCGGGAAAATATCGTGCCTTGAATTAGTTGTGGAACTTGAAACCAAAGAACTGATGTCTTTGTAAACCCTCGCGTAAACCAGTGTTGGCCGCAACTCAGATTGTCCGGGTTTGAGCCCATTCGAACTCATCGTCGTTATTATTTAAGAGAAGAACACATGCAGGGGTCTGTGTCCTTGCTTTCAGAGGTGTTCTACTCTAGGATTTGTAACCTTGCAGAAGTTTTCAGGTAATCCTTGTGGCTTCTAAAGAGTTGCATACTATCATAGTCTTAGACACAATATTGATGGGTCAAGAGACTAGCTATCTGAGTTGTGACTTGGGTTCTTGTATGCCAAAAATGCGCTACAGGGTTTGGTAACCACACAAGCTTGTATGGGTTGTGCAATGTGATAACATGAGGTAGGTTGAGTGGAAAGAGGGCTATCACATGAAAGGATTGAGCTATTACAGGTCTATTTTGTTAGAACTATGAGCTTGGCATGATGGAACAAGCCCACGGTATACATGGAATAGCGCACAAGTGTTGAATCGAAAGGTGAATGGGTTGAACCCAAGAGTCTCCATGGGTTCCAAACCTATGTAATTCTCGTGGGGATCTTGTAGGATTTATGGCTTTCAAATGTCAATGCAGGTATGTTTTATATTCTTTATATCATTCTTAAGTAGAAGATAGAATTAGTAAGTAGGGAGGGAAAGAGGACAAGAAGGTTTTAGGCCGAAACATTCTACAATGGATCATGGCATCACGTTGAGACACATTGTTGAAAAGGTTTAGGAGGACAAAGAAGAAGTATTTTTCTGCTTTGTTGACTTCAAAAAAGCATTTGACACAGTCCTTAGGGATAAGTTGTGGCATAGAATGGAAGAACTTGACATTCTTGTGCATTATAGTGTCACTATCCATAGAATTTATGAAGAAGTGAAAGTCAAAATTAGAACCTCAGCAGGTATTTTAGAAAGATTTAAAAGTGACATTGGAGTCAAGCAAGGTCGCCCTCTATCCCCTACTCTTTTTGGTCTATATATTGATAAATTGGAAGAGTGGCTAAATCTGCAAGGTGGAAATGGTGTTTGGTTGGGGGAGTTTGTGATAAAGCTTCTTTTATATGCTGATGGTATTGTATTGATTTCTAAATTGGCCCATAGATTGCAAATGCACTTATATTTCCTTGAAAATTTTTATAGAGCAATGGGGATGCAAGTCAATACTAGCAAGACCAAAATAATGTTTTTTTCTAATAAAAGGAGGCAACGCCAAAATACTTTCTTCTTTGAAGACAACATTCTTGAAGAAGTAAATGAGTACAAGTACCTTGGGATTGATTTCAACAACAAACTCAATTGGGAGAACTATAGAAAGAAGAGAATTTTAGGAGGGTGGAAAGCATTATATGCTCTTTAAAACATATGTAGAGAGGTAGAGTTATGGGATTGGAAAACAATTAAAGTGATTTTTGTACTCCTAGTTTGTCTAATGATGATATATGGGTGTGAATTGTGGGTTAGGAGCACTCTCGTCTCAAAATGGAAACAAATTGAGAAAATCCGAAAACGCTTGATCATGAGCAAGCTCAAAATAAAAAGTTCAGTGCCTTATGAGATAATGTTGAGTGAAACAAGAGCAACTCCCACTGAAGCAATTGATATGGTGTGAATCATAAGATATCTAAAAAGAATTGGGAAAATGAGTGTACGTAGATGGCCTAATGTTATCGTCAATGAAGGCATGAGTAAAAGAAAGAAAAAATGAATGAAACAAAACTACACATGGATGCAAAAATGGAATATCTACCTCAATGCTTGTCCCACAAATAGCAAGGAGCTAAATGATTTTGTTATGGAGGAGTTTCGTAAAAAGGTTTGGGGAAAAGAGTTGGGTAGAAAGAAGAATTATTACATTGAGGAATTCAACCCTACTTGTGATCTACAACAAAAAGAGTTCATTGGAGCTAGCATTTCATGGAGGGAAAATGTTTTTATTGCTTAATTAAGGACCAACTCACATCAACTTCGATCTGAAATAGGATGGTGGAAAAGGCCTAAAGAAGCTTGGGAAGAACGGATGTGTACATTTTTCACATCCGGGGTTGTGGAATCAGAAAAACATTTCATTTTGGAATGTGATGCATTCAAAGACATAAGATAAAGTTATGAGAACATGTTAGCGTCAGTTTCTTGGCATTGACTTTTTAGCGAGGGGATTGTTGGAAGGTTGGGCTAGCTCATCATCAATTTGAATCAGAAAATGATTTAATTGAAAAAAAGGAACTAATTGTCTCATAAACTATTTTTAGTCTCGTGGACCTTAAAATATCATTTCATTTCATTAAATAAGCATAGACGTTGTTGATTATAATTGCTTGTTTGATTACAAGGATAGTAGGCGTTAATTTCAAATATTACACTAAGATGCGTGTAAATAATGGATGTTCAATTGATTGCGTTCATTATAGTATGTGATTTCCTTGATAATACTTCACAACCATTATATTCATTACCTCGATACTACTTCACTAGTTGTTGTTTATTATAATATTGGTGCACATCGTTCGCCTGACCATTGTTAAATATGCATTCTCTCATCTCCATTGTGGGTGTGATTCTCATTAGCATAGAGAACTACCACGAATGGTCCAAAAAGATAAACCATACTCTAATTTTCAATGAACTATGGAAAGGTGTATGTAGGAGAACATGGAAATCCACCTGCATAGCCCACTTCAGAAAAGGAGATCTCCATATGGGAGAACAAGAACAATAAGGCCTATAGCTTGACTGCTACATCAATAAATGAAGAAGTGTGTTGTCACATTGCACCAATAACCAATACCTTTAAATTTTTAAAGAAGTTGAAAGACTTATATGACTCAAACATTGAGCTTGGAGTAGTCCAACTAATGAGCAAACTCTTCAATCTTGAATTGAAAGATGATGACCCTGTTGCCATAGCCTATGAAATCACAACTATTATGCATGATGTAGAAGCCATGATAGTTAAAATGGATGTTCCTCTCACAACTTTCATCAAGGCACTATATCCCACATATTCTCACTATCTTGAATCATTACAAGCTAGTGGCCAACTTAAAGAGATTACTTTTGACTCTCTTATGGAGAAGTTTGCAAAAAGAGAGAATATTTTGGGAAGAGGAAGATAACAACTTAGTATTTTGAAGAAGTTGCGTTCCTTGCATAGAAATATAAGAATCATGCACAAGATTCTTCTAGAGGAAGAGGTGGTAGAAGAGGGCGTGAAAAGAAGAATAACAGAGATAGGGGGTCAAACATTATCAAGGAGGAAGACTTGATCTCCATTGTATTCAATGCAATAGAAATGGACATGATGCATCCACATCATTACTACATATAGTGATGTAGTCAGAATATGTCATTGGAATTGCATAGGATGATTTATAGGTTTTTGTAATTACGACTACATGTTTTGTTGGTCACAATTGCGACGAAGAACATCTGTAGTCACAATTGCAACGATAGATGGATTTTTTCACTCCGACATCAATTTGACCATTTGTTTGATGACCATATTTGACTTTGACTAATTAACTAATGTCGCAATTGTGACGATAAATAAATTTATAAATATCCCACATGTAAGAGATGTTGCAACATATTTGTTATAATTACAGTAATTCTGAAAGGTTATAAGGTATTTTTCATGAGCAGAAAACATATTTTTTTTATATAATTGTTTTGTGGTTGGGAAGAATGTCACAAAGCACTAGATGGGGAACTAATAAGCTATGGTTCAATGATGGCAAAAGTTATTTCACTTGCAAAGTTTGAGGTGCAAAGGTATGTAGATAATTTCATATGAAACAACTGCTAGATATTATAGGAAGAATGGGCACATTGAAGGGGGGTACGAATATCATCTGGTGCTAAGTTATATTTTATGAATTATATATATTTTCTTTATATTAATCGTATTTGTAATTTTTTTTATTGTTATAATATTTGTTCTGTGAACCGATTTCACATGATTGTTTGTAATTATTATGAAGGCAAGGTGGGCCCCTAGGTATTGTGATCTGAATGTGCCAAGTAGTAGTACTAGAAATGATGTTCTACAAGTTGAGGAAATTGAGAGAACATGGAAGAGCAAGATAATGATCCTATGAAAGAAGATGAAAATAATAACATAATTCAAGATGATGGCACAAATGAATTGATCCAAGACTTGTTCAGTGATGGGAATAATGATGTTATTTGTGATGATGAAATTGTGCTAAAGAAGGAAAGGACACCGCTTTATGAAGGCTCAAAAGAAAATATTCTCTCTGCAACATTATTGTTGGTGAACTTAAAGGTTTTGAATGGTTTGTCAAACACTTGTATGATACAAATCCTAAGGTATAATATAATATGTTTCATCAAATGAAAGGTTGATATTTTTTCTTTTTGTAGTGTTCATTAATGTCTAAAATAATAATGCAATATTTATGATTAAAATTCTTTACAATAACTAGTGATTTTACTTTGTAATAGATTATTAGGTGAATTTATATTACCATTGCCAAATAAGTTACCATCTAAGTCACCTGACACGGGGATTTGGGATTTGTAGGATTCAGGGATTCAAGTGTTGGATTCAAACATGTGGACCCCTCGGAACATGACACATAGGATTCGTTATATATTATTTTTTATATGTATATATTTAAAAATTAGATATTTCTTACACCAATTCTAATTAATGATACAAATTCATTGATTTCAAACATAAATCTTCATCTATAGCATGCATAGTACATACAAAATTGAAAATTCAAATACATGTCATTGTCAGTGGTCACCTAAATCATAATTCATAATTCATAAATGAAAGACAACTTACAACTACAAGATAGTAAGATAAAGACATTGACAACTGTAGTTTTCTCATTAAGTCATCAAATCAAAATGTGTTACATAGGTAGTGCTGGTGCAATGCCAGTGGCAAATAGAAATAGAAAATATAAAACAACTACAGGTATACACGCCTCAAGACAATAGGTAGTCATCAATCCTCAGAGTCATCATCAGAACCAACATCAATGTCCTCATCATCATGGTCACCACTGCTCTCCTCTGCATCCTCCTCCTCCCCTGTATCCATAGTCATCTCTGCATCTGTTGGTGTGGAGGATGACCCCTCTATGTCATCAAATCTAACAGACTCTAGCACTGGATCATTGAGATCCATGTTGGTCAATGCCAGCTCAACACTATTGTCCAAACCCATATCATCAGGAAAGACATCCCACATCTTTGTCTTTCCCCTCAACCACTCTTCCCTCTACCTGTAAATAAGACGAAGGTAGGTGTGCACATACACCATTGTCTCTACCCTGGACTGCTTAAGCATGCTCTTCTTCACACTATACAAATTCCCATATGTGCTCCAATTCCTCTTGCAACAAGAGGATGAAGTCACCTGAGAGAGGAGCTTCATGGCTAACTACTGAAGAGGAGGGCTTGTTGCCCCATGATTTGCCCACCAAGAATAGGGATTCTTAGTCCCCCTGTCTCTAATCACATCATATCCTGCAAATTGACCAGTGCTAGTGGAAAACTATGCAAAGGCATCCTCCACCTCATCAAGTAATGCACTATCCTGAAAAACCCACCTGAATGCCTCTTTCCTCCCCTGTGAGATTTCACCATCCATGTGAGGAAGGAATCTGCGAGAAGGTCCACCATTAAGCCACTCATGGCTGTAGTATTTTTCATTCAATGAGTGAGCCAAACAATGTAAAGGTGTACAATTCTTGTCCCATATGCTGACAAGAATATCTTGTATAGTATCACAGAAGGCCTCTGGTGATGTCTCATACTTGGGGCACTCACTCTGTAGAATAATGCTCCTCACAGACTCAATCATGGAATCCCATCCCTCATAAACCTCTCCTAGGATGGGTTTGTCTGTAATTGCAAATCGAAGCAAAGAAATGATAGGGTCCATGATTCGAATAATTAGATCTACCCTCTCCCACCAAACATCATCTAGAACTGTGTCCTTCACTCTTTTAGAGGCTACCTGATCTGTCTTTCTCCAAAAAGACCAAAACTCAGAAATAACCATGGATCCAAGAGTGGTCTTGACCTCTCTCAACCTCTTCAACATCATGAATGAAGAGGCAAAATGTGTATCAACAATCTTCAACATTGATAGATTGGTGTACTGCTTGTAGATAGTGAGGGCATTTGTATGATTTTGCACAAAGTTACGGATATGTTGTGCATCCTTAATAATGTTACCAATCCAAAGCACATTAGAAGCAATGGATTTCAGTGCTAAGTTCAATGAATGGACAATGCAAGGTGTCCAAAACACTTGTGGATATTTAGCTTCCACAATCATGCCAGCAGCCTTACAAACAGGTGCATTATCTGTAATGATTTGCACACAAGAATCAACACCTACATCTTCAATAACTTTAATAAATAACTCACCAATAAATTGTGCATCCTTGTATTCTCCAAGTGTATCCACTACTTTCAAGAAAACTGGACCATTCAAGGAAGACACCATGAAGTTGATGATTGGGTGTTGTGCTGGATCTATCCATTCATCAGAAACAACGCTAACCCCAGATGTTGGCCATGATGATACAATAGGTTCAAGCATTTTTTGCACCTCTTTTTTTGCCTTCATCAACAATGTGGTTCTCAGCTTCTTTGACCCAGGAGGCACATACCCTGATGGAGCGCCTTGAGTTAGAGCTCATCACATCTCAATAAATAGAGGTGAGCGTGCAACATTAAATGATATGAAGTTTTGATAGAAGAAGAAGGCAATGGTGAGAGCAAGCTCTTCCCATCTCTCTTTTTTGAAAATCTTGTCCATTGGACCAAGTGCAATTGCTCTTCTTTTGTTGCTTGTCCCCCAACAGAAGTAGAACTATCAAATGGAAATTTGGTGGTGCCTTTCCTAAAAAATGGAAGGGGGTCTTTATTCTTGGTTTTTCTTGATTTTGCAGCCACATTTCCATACCAACATTGGACTCCTTGTCCATTTCTTTCCTCTTTTGTAAAGGAACAACTTTACAAGCTCCAATTCCACAACCTGGTAAAGCCAACAAATGGCCTTTCACATGGAAATATGTTATTTTGAAAGCAATGTGACAAAAATTGCATCTCCATTGCACATTGCCTCCTCCCTTCCCCTTGGTGCTTGTCCCATCCTCTCGTGTGACATATTTCCACAAGGGATATTTCTTAATGTTATCTTTAGGTCCTCCTCTTCCCTCAATATTACTTGTAGTAGACTCTGATGATATTGGGGGAGAAGGGTCATCTCCAATGGAGACATTCTTCCCCTTCCTTTGCCCCCTAACTACTACCTTTGATTAAGCCATGAATACTGTAAAAAAAATGAACAAAACATGCACAAATTTGTAAACAAAAAATCATATGAAAACTGCTGTAATAGAATAAGAAATGAAAAAAATGAAGCTGAAATGCACTTACCTAGTGCTTGAATCTCCTTGCTGAACGCTCTACTCCCTTAGCTCCTTGCTCCAAACCCTTAGCTCCTTGCCCACAACTCAAACTATGCAAAATGAACTGAGAAAAAGCGTGAATGAATAAAGGAACAACGTGTTTTTAAAGTTGCGGAGGTCGTTTTTTTGGGATACGAATCCCAAAATCAGGATTCGATTTGCCCATACGGGATTTGTACGGGATTCATACAAATCCTGTACAGACATGTTGAATCCTATTATGGGATTCAAATTCCCAGCGAATCGTATCCGATTCGAGGGATTCAGATTCACCAGGGGTTTTCAACGAATCTGGTTACTTAGATTACCTTGCACATACTGACATTTATATGTTGTTATGAAAGAAATTGTAATGCAATATCAAGCTATAGTTGCATGTCCTAAAGATCATATTATATATTATGGACAACATGAATCAAAAACAAATTTCCCAAAATATGACAACAATAGATAACGAGTTTATCAAATAACAAAAAAGGTGCCTCAAAAGGTTCTTCGTCATTTTCCTATAATTCCATGTTTTCAAAATTTGTTCAAGTGTCAAAACATAACACAATTTATGTATTACCATGCACAAAAGAGAAGTGGAGATGGTTTTCTTCGAATTCCTGCAGATGGTTATGCATTTAGGCAAATTGAGGAAAAGTGACTACATTTTAAAGATGAACCTCGTAATGTTAGGATTTCAGTGGCAGTTGATGGTGTTAATCCATTTGCAGAGCTCAGGCCTATTTACCTAGTGTGGCCAATTTTTATTATCAACAATAACCTTCCTCCTTGGATGTAAATAAATAAGGAGCACATTATCTTGACAATGATTATTCCAGGTAATTGTTTACATTAAATTTTCAAATATTGTAACATTTTCATTTGTGATCTTATTTGTTGCATAATATGTTATATCTATTTATTTAATTAGATGTACATATCATGTTAGTAATTAAGTGTAA
The DNA here is from genome assembly GCA_000404065.3 of Pinus taeda. NCBI lineage: Eukaryota > Viridiplantae > Streptophyta > Pinopsida > Pinales > Pinaceae > Pinus > Pinus taeda. The sequence goes on along the minus strand of APFE031715258.1, from coordinate 8,775 downwards.
TTTAAAACAATTAGGTAAATACCAAGTTAATGATATGAGTGTATATATCGAACCTCTTATCAATGATTTAATGAAGTTATGGGCTAATATCAATATGTATGACATTTGTAAACTAATAAGGGAAAGACAATTTTAATTCTATGGAATACTTGTATGGGAAATTCATGATGCCCCAGGACTAAAACATTTTTGTGGTATGAAATGTTCCATTATATTTTAATAGTATATAATTGTTCCAATTAGATCATATCATGCATGTTTTTTAAATAATCCCTTTGTTTATTTTAATTGGAATTAATCCATCTCTTGCAGGCCTTCAAACAAAGGGTAAATTTACATGCCCAGTTTTTGGTCCTAAGATGAAATCTTGTCATTCAACAAGTTTAGGAAATGAGGTGTTTGATGAGTATAAGCACTTCCTCTCTAAGAACCATAGATATCGTGCTATGGAAAACCATATTTTCAATGGGAAAGAAGAGACTATATTAAAACCATATATAATGACACCTCACCTATGGAAATTGGAATATAATATAAATCATCATGAAGGACATGGGATTCTATGAGGAATGGAAAGTTATCCCTATCAATTCATGAGATTGCCATACTATGAGCACCTAACAATAATTCATTTGTTTGATATAATGCATATTGGGAAGAATGTGACATAAAATTTATGGCAAGTCGTTGATGGTAGGATGGATAAAGAAAAAATCCTCAAATTTTGTAATGACATTGTGGAAGCCAATAAAACAATGAAAAGTGGGATACAATCAAGAAGAAATGGAGACTGAAACAACCTTCCATGGTTATTAACAAAGAATAAAAGTGATGATGTAAAATAGGTCATTCGAAAAATTAAATTTCCCACTAGATTTTCTTGAAACATAAATAATATCTTAACAAAGAAGGTGAATTTGGTGGGGTAAAAACACACGATTGACATACCTTTATTAAGGTGATTATTTTGGTATATATATTTATACATTGGTATATATACATCTTTATGGTTTTTTTTTTGTCTACTTTGGATTAAACAATTTACAATTCATTTTTATTGTTACAATATGTTCTACATCTATCTCTCCTAGATGACTTTGACAACAATGTCAAACAAGTTATATATGATCTTGGCAAATACATGAGGTAAGTAGCGATTTATATGCCAAGTGTTCTTTCAATTAGTTGTTGGTAAACTTAATGACATGTTTTTTACTTGTAATGTAATTTATTATGTTTTATTGAAACATGATATTTTCTTGCATCATCTGTAGATGGTTTTCATTGAAAGAAATACATAAAGACAATATAAAGCATTAGAAGAGAGAAATTCCTTGGCTAATGTGTGAAATGAAAAATTATACACCTCCAACATTTTTCAATGTACAAAAACACTACCTCATACACCAAGTTGAGGAGATTGAATTAGCTGGACCTATACACACAAGGTTAATGTGGATGGTGGAGAGGCACTTGAAATCATTAAAGGCTTTGATTAGACAAAGAGCACGTGCCGAGGGTTATATGGTGGGGAGATATATGGTATATCAATCCATGGTGCATATTAGCCAATATCTTCCTATATTAGCAACACATATGCATGTGGATTGCATTTGCTATGTGAACTCCATCAAAAACATTTGAAGGGGAGCACTTGTTTGAGAAATGTAGAATGATGACAGTGGGAGGTATTTAAATATTTACTGTGGAGATTTATAAGAAATTTTATAAAACTTATAATATTTTTCATTTTTATGTATATCATACTTATTTATTTTTTATTCTTTCATTAATTGTTAATACTGACCATGGTAACTAATATTTATTGGTGAATTATGATTTTTTGATATAGTTGGTCGAGAGATGGATGCACTACATTTATATATTGCAAACAATCTTCATTGGATGAAACCATGGATTGAAAGATGTGAACAATATCATGGAACATTATCATGGAAAGGGGTGTCTAGATTGGTTAAGTAAGCTCTTCATGATCGAGATGTTGATCTTATGCAGAGGGAAATTGATTTAGTAAATGGTTTGGAAGATAAACAAGCAAGCATGCATCTTCACTAATGTGGAATATTTTATTAAGTTATTTTATAAATATATTATTAATGTGAATGTAAGTGTGTTTTTTCACATACTTTCCAAGTTATATGAATATGTTTATTTATTGACAATGCTTTTTAATGTGTTTGGCATATTGCAATTGAAACACCATAAGGCTATGTGGTACAATGGTTGTAAATTTTGAATCAAAAAGTTGGATGAAAAGAGGAAAATTATTGAGTGTGGGATAACTACAGTCTTGCAGGTCACTAATGTTTCCAGTACAAGTAACATATGTCCGCAAGTCTTTGAAAATCTATATTGTGGGTATTTGGATGACATACTTGAGTGTGACTTTGATTCCTTAAAATTGGTTTTGTTCAACGTGAAATGGTATAGGCTATGAATGAATGAACATGATCCCGATAAAATTGTTATTCAACACAATAATGGATTTACCATGGTTAATACAAGGTCATTTGAGTTAGGATTGGATCGTTATGTTCTTCCAAGTCAATGCGAGAAAATTCTTTTACTCAGAGGTTCTAGGTAGAATGGGTTGGTCATATGTTGTTAGATCCAAGAAGAAGGTTAGTAAAGTATAATGTATTGGAAGATGATAATGTTTAAGAGGATGATGATGTAGAGGAACAGTTAGTTGATGATATGTCAAATCACAAAGATTTCGAACAAGTTCAAGGATATGCTCTAGACAATGTTTACCTCGATGAAGATGATATCAATGATGTGCCACTTGATGAAGAAGTTGAAGAGGTTGAACCAAATGTAGGAGATGATGTTCATGATGATGATGATGTTGATGACATTGATAATGATGCTAAAATGGATGAGCATTTCAACACCATTTTTGAGCCGAATGACATAGATGTAGAGTTGGATGAAGAAGAAGATTAATGATATATCAAATTGTTGAAATGTACGAGGTATGCATTTATATGTTTTCAGTTGATTTGTTCTCTTTCATTTAACTTTTTTTTTTTTTTTTTTTTTTTTTTTTTTTTGTAATTTCTATATATGCTCGATTCTTACTATGTTGATTTCAAATAGTTTATAGTAGATAAATTGGGCATTGGGAAAATTAAGAGTGATGTAAGGGGAGGTAGGGGTCATATGAGCTTCCACCTTCATGTGGTTGGTCTTGTTCAACAAAGATTATTATATTATTCTTGAAACCAAGAGAAAATTATTGTTTTCATTGATCTCAAGCCTTCTTATCACGGTCAAGACATGACATAATTTATCAGTTGATTGTATACTTTATTGTTTTGTATTATCTCTATTATCTGCAAGTTTCATTGAATCAATTTCAACAGGGCTGCAAAAATATCTTGAGCTCGCCGCAATGTGACTTGTGAATGAGACCAAATTTGAATTTTCTTTTATTTTTATTTTATTTTTAATTTTTATTTTTTATTTATTTTATTTTTTTTATTTTTTTTTTTTTTATTTTATTTTATTTATTTATTTTTTTTATTTTTTATATTTATTTATTTTTTTATTTATTATTTATTATTATTATTATTATTATTAATTTTTTTTTTTTCTTCACTTTGTGCTCGTATGCACTGAAATTTGACATGGATGTGGTAGATGCATGCATTTACTGTATGGGAGGGTTTCAAGACTTAAATACAAATCACATAAAGAATTCACCATTGTGACCTGTGAATGGGTCCAACGTTGAAATGTTTTCAATTTGTGCTCGTATAAAATAAAATTTGACATGGCTATAGTAGATGCATGCATTAACAGTGTGGGAGGGTTTCGATACTCAAATACGACTCACATAAAGATTTCAACAATCAATCGATATCACCCTAATTTCATCATTGTGCTTCACTATGAATAAGGAGAAAGATGTATTTTCAGAGTTTTGTAAAATATGAAAGTATTATTAGTTGAGTTTCTACTTTATTATTTTGAATTCTCTCTATTAATTATATGCAATTTTGAGTATATTGATTTCGAGAGGGCCGCATAGGCTCATTGAGCTTGCTGCATTGTGACCTATACTGAATGGGGCCAACATAGTCACTAGGTGAGGGTTTTATGATGGATCATGTTTAGATGTGAATCCCTTATTGAGATATGGTAATTTTGTGAAGATTGGTAGAAAAAAAATCATTCAAATCAATGATATTTTGGTGTATAGCACAAATCCAATTGATTTTTCCATAAAGGTAGGTGTACATGTCCATATTTATTATGAAAGCTTGTCTTGCATATCTAAAGATGAGGCATTGAAATTTTCATATAATATGGAAGTGTCTGATTATTTAGTAGAGGTTTCTATTGTGGGAACACTCTATTGGGGACTAATATTTGAAAGTTATGTGGCTGTCATGCACATATGTCACCATAATTTTAAAGGTGTGAATTTGTATCCACATGAAGTGGTTTAATACGCAAAACTAGTTTTATTAATATCAATTGAAATAATTTTTGTGTGTGTTTGTGTATTAAATAATACATCAACTTTGTTTACAACAAAAATGAAGAGGAAATTATGTAGTATAAATCAAATTATACTACATAACTTTATCTTTGTTTTTTTTGTAAGCATTGTTGACACACACACACACATAAAAAGTTATTTTATCTTCATTTTTGTTGTAAGCATTGTTGAAGTATTTATTATTATGAGATCTATTAAAAGGTGAGGCATAAGCACTTGAAAGGGAGAACTTGACCTCTCCATTTTATTACTATGAATGATGATGTGCACGACACTTTCTAAATTCATGTAATAAAATGCGATGATGTTGTTGTCATTACCCCATGACAGTTGTCTCTACACAATTGGAACACACAATGTATTACCATAATTGCAACAGAAATTAGTACATTGTCACAATATTCGTTTTCTTTCGTACAGAGATTACAATCACATAAGGTCTCAGATATTGATACATGGTGAATCTTATATGTAAGCCCCTTGTTCAAATGAAAGTTTCATGGTTACTTTTGAACTTATTACAATGCATAATGTACCTCATAATATTGTGAAGAAGAAGAGTTCATTAGAGTTCATTGTAGAAGGATAAGAGGATCATAAGGAGATTGTTTTATATACATGATCAAACTTTCATAATAAATATCAGTGAAGTACCTCAGATTCAAGTGATCATACTCAACCTCCAAGTAAATGGACTACATCACAAACATTTAGATTTCTTTATTTATATAATATCCTACAACCTCATGCGATAAGTGCACCTTTCATAGAATTCACATAAATGGCATCCAATCCATTGTTTTTATGACTTAGGGAAAAGGTCCAATGCGCTCGACCATTTAAAGCTATAAGCAGTCTACCTTTCATTAATATATGTATATATTGTTTGGTGTAATATATATATAATACTTGCTTAATTTTGCACATTTCATTTGTTTCCAACTAAGCTCTGGTGCTGAAACTCGACGAACATTGCCATAAGCTCGGAGGACTTGCACTATGACTGCTCCTTATTCCAAATTTTTTTCCTAGTGACAAATGTTTTTCCCTAAGCTATGATGACACTAAAATTGTGATTTCTCCTTGCTCCAAATTTTTTTCCGGGTGACAAATTGTTTTCCCTGAGCTTCGATGAGACTTGAACTGTGACTTCTCCCTGCTCCAATTTTTTTCCCTAGTGACAAATTATTTTCCCGGAGCTCCAATAAGACTCAAACCATGGTTGCTCCTTTCTCCAAATTTTTTTCCCTGAGCTTTGATGAGACTCCTTGCTCCAATTTGTTTCCCTAAGCTCTACATTTGATCCTTACTCCTTTCTCCATGTTGTGAGACGAAGAGGCTACATCACACCTGTCTGTTCAAGCGTTGTGTCAAAGGAGACAAAGAAAGGTTGATAGAAAAATGGTAATGTCAATAAAATCCTAGTTCTGTGAGTATTTTGATACAAAAATTGTTTAATTGAAATTTTAACCATGATTATAGTCTCTCGTAAAAACTCTTCCTCGAGTATTTTGATAAAATTTTTGTTTAATTGAAATTTCAACTGTGATTATAGTCTGAACTTGACCATTCTTTTGTGCCCCACCTTCCTCCTTATCCCTTCGCTACTTCTTGAACCTTCCCACTAATTCCTTTTCTCCTTCACTCAAATCAGATGATCCTTTTCACCCATAGATTCACTGTATAAATTTGACTTGGTAATTCTGCCTAGTGGAGAATGTAGGTGGTTGACAATGGTTGCCTGCAACTCGACTCACATTAGAGAAAATTTGAGGTAAAAAATGGGTGTAAAAAAAATGTACAAAAAAAATTAACTTTATAAGAACCAACAGGATTCAATATGATGATGTCAACCATGGGGATGATTAAACTTTTCTGGAGTAAAAATGTAAAAATACAAAAATAAATAAAAAAAACTACATTTTCAACTTGTATTTTCAACTTATCTCCCTTCACTTTTACTCAATTTTCAATTGGGAGCACTCCTTGGATGCGAAATTTAATTTTGCATCCAAGGAGTACCCATGTTTCACACCTTCAATAGACCCTGTTAGTGTCAATCTTTCCAGCCTTCCTCCAGTGATCAAATATGCTCTTACAAAGTGGTTTCAGAGTGTTAAGGTCAAATTTTGTCATTTCAGTGAGTCTTCAAGCAAAATTTGGTCACTAGGCATTGGGTCTAGGGTTTGCTTTCACTCCTTCTAAAGTTGTCCAAATGGCGGTCTATGTCATCATTTAGCTGATTCTATCATCATTCATAGGGTTGTCATTATCATGTCAGTGTCTAATGAGTCATTTTTACACCTTGTTCATGCTTCAGTGGTGCCTTGGCAAGTTCATTTCCCTCTCCTAGGGTTTTGAAGGAAATTTCTCTTGGGCGGCCAAATCTTTAGCAAAACTCATATCCTGATGTTCATACACCTTCCCCTATCCTTCATGTACCTTATCAAACACTTCCCATCCCTTAGATCCGCCAAATTCCTCATTTTTACACAAACCCTAGTTTCTTGCTACAACTTGGCAATTTTCTAGGTTTGGCCTGTGTTTTGCCCTTTTGGACCCCTTCCCCTCACTCAATATCTAAGATTCCACTTTCCCCTACTTCCTAACATCCCTCCCCACTCCCAAAAATTTACCCAAGAATTTAGAAGCCCCCTATCCACTTCATTTCGCTTCATTTCGACCAAATTCCTTGTTTCACACATCGGGGCAAGTTTCACTCAAATGATGTTTCAGAGCAGTCAAAGATGCATTTTGAAAAAATGAGAGTGGTTTTTGTCCACAACAGCCAAGGAAGAAAAACCTCCTTCACTTTTTACACAGGTGTCATGGTTTGAGAGAAATGTCAAAAATATCGGCGAGAACGAAGGTGCTCCAAGGACGGTTGGCAAAAGCACAAAACGAAGGAAAACGCCCGATCCACTCCAAATTTTGGCCAAAGCCTCTTTGAATGAGCATGGTACTTGATTGAGGACTCCCAGCCCAAATTTCAAGAAATTTGGAGAAAATTTTGTCATTTGCAAATTTTTGGTAAAATTACAGGTTTTTCCCGTGGTTTGGTCGCGTTGCAAGCGCGACTTTTTTGGAGGACTGCTCAGAATTTTGAAAACTTGGCATTTTTGGAAAGGGCATGCAAAGAGAAAAATTACCAATACTTGGGAGAAGCCTGATTTTGAGATTTGATCCTCCAAAAGCTCAAAATACATCAAAAAAATGACTTTCTGCCCACTTTTTGAGTTGCAGAAAGTGACCTTGGGATAAATGGGTTTTGAGGGGGAAAAACAACTCCAAATTCAGAAATTCCACTTGGGATGGAAAGTAGACAGCCCAAGATTTCCAATGAGACATCTTGCACCTGATTTGGAACAGTGGAACCCACTCAAAGTTTCTACAAGGGGCGCGACCATTTGCACAGGGGGCGCGACCATTTGCAGAAAGTGACCTTGGGAGAAATGGTTTTTGAGGGGGCAAAACAATTCCAAATTCAGAAATTCCACTTGGGATGGAAATTCGACAGCCCAAGCTTTCCAATGAGCCATCTTGCACCTGATTTGGACCAGTGGAACCCACCCAAAAAGTTGCAGCAAAGGGGCGCGACCATTTGCACAGGGGGCGCGACCGTGTGCGCCAGCTTTGCCAGAATTGACCTTTTTTGTCAAAAAACACTGTTTTGACTATGGTTGACCATTTTTACTTGTATATGATGGGTAAATGTAATATTTTCATGTCACTTTGATAGATTTTATCTCTCTTTACCCTTCTAGAAGCTTCCTTGATGTAAAAAGTGAATAATTAATGCATGAATCAGTTAGCTAAGTAATAGAGGCAAGTTGTTGAGCTGCCTATTATCTAGTGCTTAGTTTGGAGTTAGTTCAAACTGCTCCTAGAAGGATGAGCTCGACCCCTAGAGGCAAGGGAAGAGGTTAGCTTGCCTATATTATGTGTTTTCTTAGTCATTTTGAGAGGTTGGAAGGTTGGACTCTTGTGAGAGAAAGTTTCATTGTATATTGTACATCTATCTTTGCAATTTCAAGAGGAAGAAGGCCAGGGTTTTGCAGACATCCTTGTGGATTCTTGTGGATTGTAGTGTTGATGGTGTGTTCTCTACATGTTCTTGTAAGTTTGTTTATGTATTCCACATCTCTCTTTGCTTCTATTTTGGACAGATGAAGTGGTAAAGTTTGAAATCATGCTTTGACATGCTCAACTTTTTAGTTTGTTCAAAATTTATGTTTTCTACTGTCTAG
>APFE031715245.1:0-50191 GCA_000404065.3 Pinus taeda | reverse complement strand
TTCTTCATCATATCATTTGTTATAATTTATTATTTAAATCCATTTTATAAATTATTGATGCTCTTATGAATGAATATTATTTATTCTCCTTTATTTCTAATAAATTGATGATTATGAATTATTTTATCAATGATAAGTTCTCATAAATCAGTTGTAACATTATTCACCATTTTTAGCCTCCAAGATAATTTCCAGATTGAAGATTTGACCATTAAATATGCCAACTCAGAAATTCGTTGGATTAAGGAGTGACAGTTTTGCGATTGAGATTCTAAACAAATGGAGAAGAATCTGGAAAATCGGGAACATGAGTTTTGTCCAGAACGGACCCAATTAACTTTATTAATGAACGGTTTGCCCAAATTCGGCTTGTACTAAGAGAAACACAGGGTTATTTGAGCACGATTTTCTCAGATTTGTTGTTGCGGCCGTCCTCCAAATCTCAGCTGCAAAGTCAAACTCGTCTTGCTTTTGTTGAGAGATGAAAGGAAATATATTTTCTTGTTGATCAACTGGTTAGAATCAATCCAATTTTGTAATAGAAATTATGTTGTACTTATCTTTATTGTAACTTCTCTCTGATCTCTCTATTTAAATGAAAACAGAGATCAGAGAGGGGGATGACTTCAAGATGATTTTTGGGGGATGAAAAACGATGAAGAATGATGGTGGATTATTCATGATAACATAAGGATTGTTGCATGCTGTAATTCTCAAGCATTTGCTGTTGTAATGATTCCACAATTTGCTGATTAATACATGACTTGGGAGTTGCTGTTCACTCTTTTCCTTCTGAAGTAACCCAGCAGCGTCCGCTGGTGGCTAAGGGCCCAGCCTCTGGTGGAGTACGCTGCTGCTGCTACTGTATATTATATTCTTTCATTTTATGCGTGGTTTGCTTATCCATTTTATTTGGTAATCTGGTATGTTATATTATTTTACATCACAACTCTGTCACGTAATCTCATTTTCTGAGACAGAAATATCATATCGATTTTGCAACGCATTGCTGTTTCTTTAAGAGCTGATATAAATGGTTTTTACAGGATACCGTTGCTATTCAATTATGAAGTGCCTGTGTTGTAACATTTGACCATTGGTATTATTTTCATCTTAGAAATTATATTTCCTTGCGATTGTTGAATCTATGAACATTGCTGTTCCATTACAAAATACAGTCGTATTCTTTATAACTAAGACTGATAATTGGATTACCATATCAGATTACTATTAAGGTGTGCCGTGTGTATTTATATTTGACTTTCCAGCATTGTTTCATATTCCATCATTAATCAATGTTGTTCTATTTCCTTGTGCTATTCGATTTATTCTTAGAGTAAAGATTGCTATTAATTTGGATTTGCTGTTGTTCATTTCCATTAATTAAAGTTTGCTATTCAGATTCCTTTAATTCTAGTTTGCTGTTCCATTTACGGCCATTCCATTTTAGACTTGCTGTTCCATTTCCTATTTGCTGTTCTATTTTACTTTCTGTCGTTCCATTTACTTGTAATTGCTTCTTTGGTGTGAGAGAAGGTCTAAGGCTGTAGTGAGCCTCAACAGTCGCTGCCTAGCTCTCAAACCTATGGTCCATGCTCTAATTTCCTTTCCATCAATTTCTAGAGGGATGGGTTATCGCTTCCGCACCCTTGACTGAGAAGATGCCTTGTGTGATTTTATCCTTTTGAAGCAATTTAGTCATAGTTTAGCATCTGTTTACTCTTGTATTTTCTGAACGTTGTACTACTAAACATTACTCTTGAGTAAATAGCCGCCTCAGACTGAGTACACTCTTGAAATAAAAATTTGTCCCTGGGTTGATAATTAATGTGAAGGTAATTAGGACTTTAAAATACACCTTTTATCGCTCCACAGAGAGTAAATCTGAAAGGTGCATATTTATTGGGTATAAGGATGGTTTAAAAGGTTATAAGATTTGGAACCCAGCAACAAGGAAGGTTGTGTACAATGGAGATGTGGTGTTTGGAAAGGTGAAAGAGGTTATTAAATGTGAAGTCCTACCAAAGGAACCTGTGAAGATAGAGTTTGAGCTAAAGGAGGAAGAATCAAACTCTACAACAGAACAAGAATCATAAGAGGAAGAACCACAAAATCCATTTTTGAGAAGATTATTTTGAGAGAGAAGGAAACCAGAAAGGTATAGTCCATCTACTTTGTGTTCAAATTGTTATTTATCTATTATTGATGATGATCCCATAACTGTCAGGGAGGTAGTAGATTAATAGGATGGAAAACTCTGGAAAGATGCCATGGTTAATGAAATTGCATCTTTAGATAAAAATGAGGCTTGGTATCTGGTGGAGTTTCTAGCTAGAAGGAAACCCATTGGCAGCAAATGGGTGTTTAAGAAGAAGACGAATGTAGAAGGCAAGGTGGATAAATACAAAGTTCGGTTGGTAGAAAAATGTTATTCCCAGGTGTTGGGAATTGGTTTTGGTGATATCATTTCTCCTATTTCCAAGTTAACTTCTATTAGATAACTTTTATCTATTGCTGATGATTTTGATTTTGAGGTAGAACAGATGGATGTGAAGATAAAATTTCTTCACATGGATCTAGAAGAAGAGATATAAATGAAGAAACTTGAAGGATTTGCAGTGAAGGGTAAGAAAGAACTGGTATTCAGGTTAAAAAAGTTTATGTATAGGTTAAAATAGTCACCAACGATGTAGTATCAGAAATTTGATACATATATATGGGTACTTGGTTTCACCAGAAGAAAAGTGGATAATTGTGTGTATTTTAAATTAACTGGTCCTCGCGTTATTTATTTAGTCTTGTTTGTGGATGATATGTTTCTGATTGGAAGTGACATAGAAATTATCTAGGATTTGAAGACCCAATTGTCCTCCAATTTGACATGAAGGATCTTGGTGCTGCAAACTATATTTTGGGCATGGAAATTAAATGAGATCGAGCAAAGGGAAGCTCTGGTTAAACCAGAGGAAGTATGTCGACCCAATATTGCAGAGGTTTAATATGCAAAATAGTAAACTGGTGAAGGGTCCTACTTCTGTAGGTGTAAAGTTATCTATTGAACAATGTCTAAAGACACAAGAAGAGGAAGAGGAAATGTCCTATCTTCCATATGTGAGTGTAGCTGGTAGTCTAATGTATGCAATGGTTTGCACTAGACTAGATATTGCACATGTAATGGGAGTATTGAGAAGGTTTATGTCGAAACCAAGGAAGGAGGATTGGACAATAGTGAAGTGGGTTTTTAGGTATTTGTGTGGCACTAGTGACTATGATTTGTGCTACCAAGGAAGACTGGGATTGGACAGAGTTTTGGACATTCGTGGCTTTGTTGATGCAAACTAGGTTTGAGATTTAGATGAAAGATGATCTACAAGTGGGTATGTGTTTAACCTATTTCGAGGAGTAGTGTAGTGATGGGGTCCCCAGGGGAAAAATGGAATTAACTAGTTATTTTTCGTAACAAATTTTGTAAAAGATGTAAAGTCTCCACAAAATGTGGATGCAGAGCATGTAGTTAGATAGAGTCAAAGGGGCCTTAGCCCCTTATTTTTGGTCGAATTTCGGATTCTCCCATGGTCTACAAACCATGGTATTGTATAAAGAAATAATATAAATAGATGAAGTCTTAAGGAGTCTTAGAGGAAGGAAGTAAGAAAAGATAGAGAATTGGGTTCATTAAGGAGTCTTGGGTAGGAGCTAAGGCAAGAAGGCTTTGCTTCCCACATTTAGGTAGACAAGGGAACGCTCTACAGCTGAGTGTGTGTAGGCCTGGATAGAGTTTGCAAATGAGTGCATGGACCCCTGCAGCTGTGTGCGCAGGGAAGTTTGAGTATGTAATCAGTGAATTGAAGGCCAATAAAGATAGTTTTTCGAAGAATTACTCAGTATTTCTATTTACGTTATAAGATGCTGATGAATGATATGTTTATGAAATAATGATTGAATTCTATGCGAATTTATTGAATTTTTCTTAATGATGTATGAAATGAAGGCTTAGTCGCTTCCATGAAGTTTTAGATAATTTCCCTTATGTTGTCTGAAGAATTAAGTAGATCGATGGGAACTCCAATCTAGGGTTACTTTTTGTTGTATGAAGTAGGTAAATCAATTGTTAAGGGTCCGCAAGGATTGATTGTGGAACTTTGCAATGATCTGAAGGCCGCTTTAGCTAAGTTGCAGTGACAGGCCCTAGGATTTTATCGATATGCACGGAGGTAAATCTAGGGCACGGGAAGACATCACACTAGTCTATGGATGTAGAAACTTGGTTCTTGCATCCCCCCATATTGCTTCGTCTGAGGCTACAGCCTGCGCTATGTAGGTTGTTTCCGAAAGGGCCAGTAGTGTAGGGTTTTGTTTGTTGGCACGACTAACTCCAACCTGGGTTAGGACCCCCTAAGCCAAAAAATGGTTCCGTTGTTAGGATCCATATCTGCTTAAAGATATGTGTGATGTCGCATCATTGGAATCGAACTAATAAAGAAATTGAAAATTGGTTGGATCGGAAGATTCACGAGTTCGTGGCACAAGAAAATAGGAATCTGTGCCTGTCAAAGGAAGATTGGTTGAATAGATATCTGTATACAGAGAAGCCTAGTCACAACGATTGAACAAGCCTACAAATCTGTACCTGAGTTGGGTATACCTGATGATGTAGAGTCCTCAACCAAGTTAAGGAAATTGGATGCTGCAGTGTGTGCTTCAAAGGGAAAGGTTGACAAGGTAAATTTCAACCTAAGGATGAAGATATACAAGCTACAGTTGAAGTTGCAATCAACAACACCGCCAGAGGTTCAGGAATAAATGGGTGATATGATTAAAGAATCCATGGCTCAACTAGATGTCGATGTTCAAACGTACGACGAGCTCTTCACTCAGGCACTGGGCCTCTGGGATACATTCCAGGAGGATCCTACACTACAACAGTTGAGAACATAACTCAGGGAAGCACAACAATAGTATGATGAGATCACCATGACAACACAGATGTTGGCACCTGTCCAGTGTTTCACATGCTTGCAGGAAGGAAAAGAAAAATTGGAGAAGAAGAAGTTTGTGCTTAGTGCATGACTTGAGCCTTGGATAGAAGAAGCTACCCAGTTTTCACAAACCATTCTTGAGAAGCTGAAGGCTATGAAGTAGACACAGAGGAATATGCAGCTCATAGTAGAGGGGCTAACCACAAAGAAAATGGTCCAGGAGGTGCACCAAGCAGTGTACCACGAAGCAACAAGCATTGACAAAGGCATTCAATAAACTCTTCCAGAAAGTAGAATAACCAGCTGATTGAATCGAGGGCCAGTCACGATCTTTGTGTTGGGGGCCTATTGAGATGGGGTCCTTGGGGGCAGAATGGAATCAACTAGTCATTTTTTGTAACAAATTTTGTAAAAGATGTAAAGTATCTCGAAAATGCGGATGTTAAGTGTGTAGTTAGATAGAGTCAAAGGGACCTTAGCCCCTTGTTTTGGGTCTACTTTTGGATTCTCCCATGGTCCGATGACCATGGTATTGTAAAAAGAAATAGTATAAATATATGAAGTCTTATGGAGTCTTAGAGGAAGGAAGTAAGAAAAGATAGAGAGTTGGGTTCATTAAGGAGTTGTAAGAGGTAAGGTAGGAAGGCTCTGCTTCATGCACTTAGGTAGAGAAAGGAAGGCTCCGTAGCTGAGTGTGTGGAGGTTTGGGTAGAGTCTGCAACTGAGTGTGCGGACCCTTGTAGCTTTGTGTGCAGGGAAGTTTGAGTCTGTAATCAGTAAATTGAAGATCATTAAAGATAGTTTTTTAAAGAATTACTGAATATTTATGTTTATGTTTGTTATGTTATATGCTACCGATGAATGATATGTTTATGAAGTAATGATTGAATGCTATGCAAATTTATTTAATCTATCTTAATGATGCATGAAATGAAGGCTTAGTCGCTTCCATGAAGTTTCAGATCATTTCCATTATGTTTTCTGGGAAATTAAGTAGATTTGCGCGAACTCCAATCTAGGGTTACTTTTTGTTGTGCGAAGTAGGTAAACCAATTATTAAGGTTCCGCAAGGGCTGATCCTAGACCATCGTAAAGGTTTGAAGGACGATTTAACTAAGTTGCAGTGAAATTCCCTTGGAGTTTATTGATTTGCACGAAGGCAGATCCAGGGCGTGAGAAGACATCACACTAGTCTCTAGGTGCAAAAACTTGGTTCTTGCATCCACCCATATTGCTTCGGATGAGATTGTAGCCTACGCTATGTGGGTTGTTACTGAAAGGGCCAATAGTGTAGGGTTTTGTTGGTTGGCATGACTAACTTTGAACCTGGTTCAGGATCCCCTAAGCCAACAAGTAGTCAGTTTGATGAGTAAGAGATAGTTTGTAGTGGCACTTTCAACTACAGAGGTTGAATACATGGAAGCCACTCATGCAAGGAAGGAAGTAGTTTGGTTACAAAGACTGTGTTCAAGTATGGGGTTGGTGCAATGAGATATAATAGACTGTGACAACAAAAGTGAATTTTTCTTGGCTAAGAAACTTGCTTATCATTTGAAAATAAAGCACATTGATGTTCAGTATCACTTTGTGAGGGATATGGTTGACGAGAAAAAGGTGTTGCTGGTAAAGTTGGACACTTTGAAGAATGTTGCAGATGCATTGACAAAGTCTGTTAGCATAGAGAATTTTTCTTTATGTAGAGAAACAATGGGTGTTGCAGGCTTGGCCCAATGATAAATCTCTCCTGAGACCGCTTGTGTGGAAAGGAAACAACAAGCGGGAGAATGTTGGGTGTGTGTTATATTATTTCCAAGACTAGCACCAAGCGTTGTACATTGCACATCATGCAATGGGGATGGAAACCATCCCTCTCAAGGAGTTTGTAGGGGGCAGTAGCCCCCCTGCATAGGGTTCGGGGTGATGCCCTGTGAATTTTTTTATTATTATTATTATGCAGTCCCAATAATAGTTGGGCGGACCCAAGGATGGGGGGAAGACCCAAAGATGGTGGGTGGACCTACCCATGGTTTTCTGCATCAATTTTGCACATGGTTTTGGGCACAATGGTTTTCTGCCCATGGTATTTTGTAGATTTGGTTAAGGGAACTATGATTATGTTCTAATCTAGGGTTAATGGATTGGGGTTTATGAATGCTTTGATATGTATATTATTGTAACATTGAAATGAATATAATGAAAAATAAATATGGTAGTCCCAAGTTTGGGATCCAAGGGAAAATCCCCATATAGAAATTACCTGCATACGAATTCTAAAACACAGAAATTAAACAATACGAGAGCATAACACATAAAACATATATACACATATTTTTTCCCTTGGATCCCAAAACCGGGACTACTAGTTTGATTTTTCATTATGTTCATTTTAATGTTACAATACATAATTATACATGCTGAAGCATCCAATACCATGGATCGAAAACCATCGTGTCCAAAACCATGTGTGAAAGCCATGCACAAAACCATAGGTAGGTCCACCCAACCTATTACAGGGTCTAATTCTTTTCCTCAGGGCACTATCCTGGACCCCGTAGAGGGGGGCTACCCGCCCCCCTCAAATCCCCTAGATTGGGGGGGGGGGGGGGGGGGGGGGGGGCCTGTTGCCCCCCCTCTGACCCCCTGCTGCGTAATCAGCTCTAGGAAGGGGGGCTCCACCCCCCCTCTACCTCCCTGGTTAGCTACGTGGGCTAGTCATGGAAACAATATAACACAACCCAACAAATACTAGCAACAAGCATTGTACGTTGCGCCTGGTGTAATGGGGGTAGAAACCCTACCTGTTAAGGAGTTTGCAGGGGGTAGTAGCCCCCTTGCACAGGGTTGCTGGTGATGCCTTGTGAATTGTTTTATTATTATTATTATGCAGACCCAATAATAGTTGGATGGACCCAAGGATGGGGGGCAGACCCAAAGATGGTTGGTGGACATACCCATGGTTTTGTGCATTGGTTTTAGACATGGTTTTGGGCATGATTGTTTTCAGCCCATGGTATTTTGTAGATTCGGTTAAGGGAACTACGATTATGTTCTAATCCAAGGTTAATGGATTGGGGTTTATGAATGCTTCGATATGTATATAAGGGTATTTTAACATTGAAAGGAATATAATGAAAAATAAATCTGGTAGTCCCAATTTTGGGATCCAAGGGAAAATCTCTATATATATGTGTTTTATGCTCTCACCATTGTATATTTTTATGTTTTAAGAATTTGCTTGCCGGTAATTTCTGTATAGGGTTAAAACATACACTTCTCACTCACTCTTCTTAACGGAACTGATTTAGCCCTTTGATTAAAGTAACGCAGTTAAGATATATTGGTGTTGATTTGATGAATGAGGAAAAACCTCTCCAATAAAATGTAATCCCCATTTTTTAAATGGTTCTTCAATGGTAATGTGTTGCAACGGGGTGGCTAGATTCTTATCATGACTAGCACATCTTTCACATACAGGAAACTTAGGTTGTAGATGTGTGCATGATTAAATATTGTGGACCAATAATATTGGTCCTGCGTCACCTTATGTGCTATACTATCACTTGCATAGTTCCCACTAGATGGCCCATCATGAAGGTCCTTTAACACCCCTTCCTAATTCAGTGATTACAAGTATCTGAGTAAGACACCATTGTGGTGCTTTCATAAAATCACAACATGAACAAGTTGATAATATAAGTCTTTGAGACAAATCACCCTATGTTTTGCTAATAGATGTAAGCGAAAGGTGCCTTTCTCTAGATATTTTCATACATCAATGTACCAAGACATGGCTACACTTGTAAGGGTAGCTTGGTCGATGTTATACATATCAATTTCTTGGTCCCTTCTAGAAGAATCCTCTTCTAGTGAATTCACTACTTTTACCGCAATCTTGTAGAGACCATGGCCTTTCATTATGTGAACTATCTTGAATTCTAGATCATATTCTTGTAAACATGTCATCCAATACACCCTTCTCTCACCCAGCTCTTGCTATAAAAAGAGTGATCTAACTGTAGGATGAGGCACAAATATGTTAACATGACTTTTCAAGAGGTAAGGTTTGAAGTGCTTCATTACCTTATAGACTACATATGTTTTCTTATCTATGGTGGCATAATTCAATTCCGATCCTCGTAGGCTAGCGCTAATAAACAAAATTAGTCATTTGTTACCTTAATTGTTCTTTTTGAGTATGGACAACTATAATTGATGTATTAGAAGCAAAGGTATACAACAATAAATTTGTATTTAAATCTAAACTATATAATCGTGGGGCATCTTCTATCACTTGTTTAATATAGGTGGAAGCATATTTCTCCCTCTAGTCCCATTTATATATTATATCCTTCTTGATCATTTCTTGTAGAGGCTTAAAAATTGGTGCATAATCAGAGATAAACTTCAAGAGAAAATTTATCTTCCTTAAGAAGGATTGAATGGATTTCTTATCAACGAGAAAGGGGATTTGAGTAGTAGTCTTCAATTTATCTAAGTCCACTTTAATCCCATGCTTGGCTATAATGTGTCCCAAAATTTTTCCCTCTAACACACCAAAGATGCTTTTCTTTTGATTTAGTGATATGCCATATTTTTGACACCGCTCAAATATGTGCTTTAGATGGTGAAGCTGGTCTGAACTTTTCTTTGAAAACACTATAACGTCATCCAAGTAAATGACGACACTCTAGACAATCAATCCCCTGAAGGTGATGTCCATAGCCCATTGGAAGGTAGTGCCAACATTTATGAATCCAAACGACATTTCCCTAAATGCGAGTTTACCCCATTTTATCATTAACATTTTTTTCAACTTGTTAGGTTCTACTACTAGAACTTTGTTGTATCTTAAAAATCCATCAAATGACAAGAACATCTATGATATATATATTGTCTAGAGTATCTGATCCATAGATGGCACAAGATAATTATCTTTATCAAAAGCCCAATTTAGGTTGCGAAAATATGCAGATATGCATTTCTCCAAACTTATTTACGACTGGAACCAAGTTAGATACCTAGGTAGAGTGATGAAATTTAAAGGTGATTCGAGTATCCAAAAACTTCCTTAATTCTGTCTATATCAAGGGTTCAAGCATCGGATGAAACATTGTCAACTTTTGTTGAAATGGTATTACCCATTCCTTTATAGATATCACCTGCTTGATGATTCACGTATCACATGTTTTCAAATCACCATTAATCCACACGAATACATATTGGTACTATTTGAAAACATGAATAAAATATTTTCATTCCACGGGAGAACAACATGTACTACTATTCACATACTTCAGATCTTCCTTGGTGCCCAAGTTAACTTATTCATGCAACAATGTGGAACTTTGGGTCTTTATGTTAGTTGGTCCCCTAAAGTTGTTTTGTTGGTCATAGAGCTTTTCTATAGATGCCACACCCTTAGGCATGGGGTTTCATTTATGTGCTTAAGCTACTTCCTGCAAATTCTTTTCATGCTCATCTTCACAGTGTATAAATTTCTACAAATCTAGCTCTGATACCATGTAGAAATTCCTTGTAGATTCCAACTTCAAATTGTAATATGTTAAAATAATTAACTTGAATCTATTCTACTCATCAGCATAAACAATAAGTGATCAATGAAATAATAAATCATATAAGAGAAAGAAGTCAATCACACATAACATAATAATTTTATGGGGAAAGCTACAACTAAAAACCCGTGGTATTTGTATATTACATTAATAAGAAAATATGAGAAGATTAAAATGATTTACTCAAGCCTGAGCAACCTCTACATTATCTCTATCCATCTCACTTCTTCCTAGGCAAGCCTTAGATGAATACAATATGCTCTGATTAACCTTGAGCTCAACCTGCACAAATATTTTCTATCCTCTACTTCACTGACTCTCTTTGGCCAATACTTATCCAAATTTCTAGCCTTCCAATCTCCTACTTCCTTTCCCTCACAAGCTCCACACACAAACTTGTGCTTCCTATTTCTTGGTCTCACCAAAGCGTGCTCACCAAAACAATGATTAAACTCGGGCCTTCATTCCTCTTTTTAAAGGAAATCAAGTGGTTAAAAATAGTGATTTTTCTAATTAAGGAATGATTTATTTTAGGCCTTATTCTTACTACGTGCACCATTTGTTTAATTTATATGATTTTATAATTGATAATACACTATCCCCGAACTCCAATTTCAACTGGGTTTTTCTCTAACCTGACATGCATGAGTTAATTATGAGTGAATATTTAGTTTATTGGTTGATCACTGTAGGTTACACCCCACTACTAAAGGTTACACCCTATTACAATAGGTTACACCCCACTACAGCAGGTTACACCCCACTACAGTGAGTTACACCCCACTGCTATAGGTTACATCCCACTACTGAAGGTTACGCACTGCTACAGTAAGTTACACCCCACTACTATAGGTTACACCCCACTACAGTAAGTTACACCCCACTAATATAGGTTGCACCCCACTACTGTGTTGACAAATGGCAACAAGAAATTCTAGTTTAATTTGTCCTTGAATTAAACTGAGAATTAAAATCGAATTCTATTCTCATAGAAACTTGTAAATAGTTAATTATGTTTCATTAACTTAATTAGCTTAGGAATTTCGAGTTGGAAGTCTTTTTGAAGTCATGTATATGTTATGCCTATATTATAGGGTTCCAAGATGAGTTAATTATGAGTTGTAATTTGATAACTCAGTTTAATGAGTTAATCTCAGTTAAATTAGTTCCAAAATGTTTGAGAAACTAATACTGAGTTAACAGTTAGTTGGTGCACTAATGCATTAACTAGTGCTACTCTAGTTAATTGAAGATTCCCTCATCAAAAACTCATGCATGTCAATTGTGAGAAAGACCCAGTTGAGAGTAGAGTGCAAGGAGAGTGTACTATCAGTTGTATGATTTACTGAGTTGTATAGATCATGCATGAAATACAGAACTGAATGTTAAAGGGATTGCACAGTTTTGGATGCACTAGTTTCCCATTAATATGGGCTAATCAGCCATAGTAATTGTGCAAGGGAATGGGGGCTTGGAGGGTTGGAGAATTGGCTAAGTGTTGGCCAAGAGTTTGCTTGTGAGCTAGAGATTGATTTTACTAAGTGTTGGGATTGTTCTTGTGAGAACAAGCATTATATTATCATCTTGGATTTCTAATATATGCAATACAGATAATGGGGTTTTGAGTTGTGGATTTCCCTGAGTATTTATTGTGTTATGTGTATTTGATTATCTTCCTCTTGTCGATTATCGTTTTCATCGATTTATTGGATTTTGCTGAATGAAAGTAGAAGTACATTAATATCACATGCTTTAGTACATTACATGAGCTTGTGAATCTACAATATTTGCTACATGGTATCAGAGTTGAGAACAATATACTAGAGGAGATGTTGATGTTATTGAGTTTTGGGTTACAGGCGAAATTAGAGTTTACAATACATACTTCAAGATCGGTAGATGGCGTTCTATAGTTTGCGACTCGAGTATGCCTTGGAAGGTAGCTCAAATTGTATAGCCTGGAGGCACGAGATGGAGGCTATTCTAGAAGATAATGGCTTGAAGGAATTCATTGATCAAGAAGTTCCTAAGCCAACAACATCGGATGCACAAGATTTGGGCAAATGGAAGAAGTGTGCGGTGAAGGCAAGGAAGATAATCCTTGAGGGCGTTTGATACCACATGGTCTCAAGTCTCCATGGCAAGGAAACTCCATATTTTCTGTGGAAAACATTGATGAAATTATATTAGAACAACAATGACCAAAGGAAAGTGGCACTGAAGGAAAAAATTCGAAAGATAAAAAGGGAGAAAAGCGAGAATATTTCCAAATACTTGAATAAATTCACATAATGTCGTGATGAACTTGGAAGTGTTGGAATCATGGTTGGTGAAGAAGATAAGGTGAGTCTTTCTCTTCTAGGACTCCCAAAGAGTTGGCATAGTTATCAGGACTCTGTCAATGGTAGGGAGAATCTGCTAGATTGGGAATGACTGTGTTCAGATTTGATGCAAGAGGAGATTAGAAGGATCACTAGGGATGGCTCTTCATCAAAGAATGATGATGAAGAGAATTGTTCCTTAGCGATTAAGAAGAAGAAGGGGAAAGGAAAATCTTCCCATTCCAAATAAAATTCTTATCAAGGAGGTAAGAATAAATACATGAAAAAGTTAAGTGCTTTCATTTTCATCAGCTGGGCCATTTTTCTACAAATTGTCCACTCAAGAAGTCTAAGAAGAAGTCCTCAAGAGGAGGAGTGGGTGAGGCTTTGGCCTTTCAATTTGAATTGGATCTTTTCCTCATTGCATGCATGATGTCATCAATCATGGGAAGTGTATGGTACTTAGATAGTGGTGTTGGCATTATGATGCATGTGTTGTACTTGATGGCAACCCTCTCGTAGAAGACCAACTCACTTACATATAACTAGATGAATCTACAGAAGAGATATCAAATGCAGGACAACTCAAAGGAATTAGATGACAGTTCTAAGTATGACAAGTTAGCTTTGCCA
Organism: Pinus taeda; assembly: GCA_000404065.3. Lineage (NCBI taxonomy): Eukaryota > Viridiplantae > Streptophyta > Pinopsida > Pinales > Pinaceae > Pinus > Pinus taeda. The sequence goes on along the minus strand of APFE031715245.1, from coordinate 36,685 downwards.
TCAAGTACAAAGGGGGAGATTGTTGGCATTATGAGACAAGTGTTGTCCTTGATGGAAAATCACATAGATGATAGATCATAGTGCAGCAGGTCAGTAGCAAGGAATTGATGATCAAACTACAAGAATGAAGAAAAAGATATATACGCAGGTTCACTTTGACGAAGCTGCGTATACATGCGGGTTGGAAATTCCCAAGGTGCGTATGTGTATACACACACTTTCATACAAGGAAAGGTGCGTACATGTGGGAGAACTTATTTTTGGTCTGTGGTATTTAGTCCTTGGTATTTGAACCTATGGTTTTTGGCCATGGTATCTCGTCATAAGTGTTGATCCCAAGTATTGGGTCCATGGTATTGTTTTGTTATGGTTTTGGACCATGGTATTGAGTAAGGCCTAAGACTATAAAAGGAGAAGAAGATCATTAGGCAAAGGCATTGAAAAAGACTTGAATATCTAATGTAGTATGAGATCCAGTATGCAGGATATGGGTTATGATACATTGCTTGATCTGAGGTAAGGAGGGATCTCACTGGTTGATGGAGAACAAGATCTAAGGATAGACCAGGATCAAATGGTTTCAAATGAACTATCTCTATATGGTTGATTATGCTTGTTCTAGATCTGTATACTGACACATGTAATGTTCTGAACTAGGTATAACTTAAATTTGAAATAGCTACAAGTCATGATTGAATATTTATAGATCTGTACGCGGGTTGGCTTTGGTAAAAGTGCGTATGTACGTGGGTTTGGTTCATCCAAGTAGCGTATACCATTTGAGCTATGATGTTTGAAGTTACAGGTAGTTCTGGCTGTTGATGAGTTCTGATGACTGTTTATTAGTATCAGTATTCTGCATATTCAGATTGATAGAGTATGTTTAGCTTCAATATTGATGGATGAGATCGATAATGGATCAGGATCAGAATGACTTATCTTTATGTGATTTGATGAACTAGATCTGGTTGCTAACATACATATTATCCTTGTATATGTAATGATCTGAGTATGTTTGAAGTCAGGAAGTACAACAAAGTTATAAGTTTGTAATTAATGTCATATACGCTGGTTCGCCTTGGTGAAGTTGCATATACACGCTGGTTTGGCACCTCCAATTAGCGTATGCACTTTAATGCATGATTTTTGATGATACAGTTGGTTCTGAATATTGTTGCAGAGTTCAGTGTTCTTCTCTGTGTTCTGGTGACTCCTTTTTGTTGACAGGGTTTCAGTGATTCAGTATTGGGTGATTCAGAGATTGATGATGCTTGTGTTGATTGATTGTGTGCTTCAATGATATTGATGGGTCCAGTATGAAAATTAGATGAAATGTGGACTTCAGATTATAGTGTTGTGCTTCAGGAGTATCCAATCTAAAAATGTATGAAATGTGGTCCGTGGAGGATGAAAGGAGATTGTAGGCCGGGGCCTACGCACTAGTACATCAGCTAGTACAAAGAGAAAAGGGGGTGGTAGCTCCCTTCCAGTAGTAGCTGGAGAATGAGTAAAGGTTGGAGCATTTCAGTAGGCTAGCACCTACGTACTAGTAAGTGGATCGGCTCATACAAGAGCTAAGGGGGTTGTAGCTCCCTTCCTAGAGAGTCTAGAGAATGAAAGAAGGTTGTAGCCTTCTGCAGGTAGAAGCCTACGTACTGGTATAAGACTGCACCAGTACAGAACTATTGTAAAAGAAGTTTCTTATTAAAAGAAGATAGAGACGACTTGCAACAGGTGGTTTTCACCCACATTGGGTTTCCACCTTATATCATGGTGTTCATGTATGCTTCTTGTGTGTGATGATCTGTTCTGTTTTACTGCACTCGCTTACTGTACATATGGTTAATGAAGTTCTGATGCACTAACTAAAGATCAACATTTAATGGATTAACTGAATCATAAGTATTCTGGATATATGCTAGTTGCATTAGACACAGTTGCATATACAAGCGGGTTCCCTTAATTGAAGTAGCGTATATGTATCTAAGTATGGAAATGAAAAGTTTTATTGATTTAATAATACTGATTCAACCCCCCCCCCCAGTATTATTACCAACAAGTGGAGCTTAATTCCACATGACTAGGAACAAATATTTATTCAGTGACCTGGAGGAGAAAGATCTCCATATGCATATCAAGATGGGTGATGATGGGGAGTATAGTGTTACTGGATTGGACACGATTACTTTTCAGAGGGAGCATGGGGCTCCACTCACCTTGAAGAATGTTATGTATGTTCCTGGGCTAAAGAAGAACTTGGTATCTATTGCCATGCTTGAGGATATAGGCTATGATGTGATCTTCTCGAAAGGAAAGGTGTTCCTTCGACATTTAGCCATGGGTCAAGTAAATAAGATAAGGATTCGGGTGAAGAATCTCTATAAGTTAGAGGTAAAGGAGTGTTTTTCTTTGAGCTCAAAAGTAGAAAGGGTGCAGAGCCAAGATGATGGTGAGTTGTGGCACAGGCAATTGGGTCACTTGCATCATGGAACTTTGAAGGTATTACAGTAGATCTCTACCAGTCTTCCCAAACGTACGCTTGAGAAATTTTATATATGCATGGGGTGTACTTTGGGAAAATACATCAAGTCTTCCTTTCATGACAGAGACAGTCGAGCATAGACTACACTAGAGAGGGTCCATTTAGATGTGTGTGGACCATTCTCAATAACATCCATCGAAAAACACATGTATTATGTTATATTTGTTTATGACTATTCTCGTAAATGCTGGATATTTTTCATGCAAAAAAAGGATCAAACTTTCACAAAGTTTTGTGAGTTTAAAGCAGTGTTGAGTAAAGAGTCGAGTAAGAAGGTTAAAAATCTATGGAGTGATAATGATGGTGAGTATGTCTCAAATGAGTTTAAGAACTTCTGTGCAGTGGAAGTGATTAAATGAGAGTTGATGACACCCAATAACCCTCAGTAGAATGGGGTGGCCAAGACGAATAACAAAAGCATAGTAGGGGCAACGAAGGAAATGTTGCATGATTAGGACTACCACTACACTTATGGGTTGAGGCATTAAACACAATGGTTTATGTTCAGAACCATAGCCCACATCGGACACTTGAGATGAAGACATGAGAGGAGGCTTATTCTGGTAAGAGGCTAGATGTTGGTCACTTCAGGATTTTTGGGTCATTGGTATATTTTCATGTGACCAAAGATACATGAAAGAATCTTGAATCAACAACAGAGTTGGGGATATTTATGGGGTACACTGATACACCTCTCAACTATCGGGTGTACTTTCTGACTAGTAGGATGACAGTAGTTCATAGGGATGTTAGATTCAATGAGGAGAAGGCCATGTGAGTTTCCCTTGAGACAAAGCTTGTGCTACATGCAAATGAGCCTAATATTGATGTGGAGCAGCCACATGCAGAGGATCTAGGAGTGGAGATATCCACTCAGGTAGAGTCTTTGAGAGAGGGAAGAAAGCACACCAGAGAGGCTGAAATATTGTTGGAAGATGCACAGGAGAATGTGGGAGAACCCACTTCTCAATGCAGGTAGAGGATGTCACCTGAGAGGTACACTGGATACATGGCTCTTATGGGAAAACGTGTTGTGACAGAGTCATATTCCTTTAAGGAAGCAGTGCAACAACCATTTTGGGTTAATGCCATGGTGGAGGAGTATGACTCCATAGTTTGTAACAGTGTTTGGGATGTGGTCTCAAGACCAGAGGACAAGTTAGTGGTGAGTTCCTGTTGGATTTACAAAGTAAAGCATGTTATAGATGGTAGTGTGGAGAAGCATACAGCTAGATTTGTGGCCTGTGGCTTTTCACGGGTAGAGGGGATTGCCTATGATGAGACCTTTTCTCATGTTGCGAGGTACTCATCAATCATATCTATATTGGCACTATGAGCACAGATGGATTGGAAGATACACCAGATGGATGTGAAGACAAACATCCTTAATGGCATGATTGAGGAAGAGGTGTACATAGAACATCCTGAAGGTTTTCCAACCTTTGATCATGATTTGTATTGTGCCAGCTCAATAGATCATTGTATGGGATGAAGCAATCACCCCATGTTTGGTACACCAGTGTTATCGGGAAAACTAGTATCCATTTAGGGCTGCTAGTCCCACTATGACGGGTAGCTATCTTAGAAACAAATAAACTAAAGTTACTTTTGTTTTCCTTTATGAGAGATAGATGAGAGAGAAGCAAAGAGTACCAACCTCTGTCTTTTGCTTGGCTCTTTGCTTGTTTCCTCTCCCCTTTGATAGATCTTTGCCACTCTTTTCCTTGCTTGTTCTGCTTCAAAGAACCTCTGTAGAGTCCAAGCAGCATAATACCATCAAAGCATAGAGATCTATAACCATAAACAATATAGGACCAGATGTATATTAACCATACAAATGCATATATCAATACAAGATTCAGAGATACACAAGAATATGGAGGAAAACTCAAATAGTTTTATTGATAGAAGTAGTAGAAGAGAGGATTACAACCCATTGGTTTGACCCAACACCATCCTCCCAGCATGAAAGCCCTCTTCACCTCATGAAAAGCTTAGATCACCCAACAATGTTACACAGAGAAACCAACAGTGCTTCCTTACAAAACACAAAATTCCAGCCTCTGGATCTCTAGGATGAGGGACCCATATATAGATGTTTGCAGGTGGGTTAGTCAGCTTCTGGGATTTTGATTAGTGTCCTCTCTCTGATTGTTCTTGGTTCCACTTGGAGATTTCATGATCTCTTACTCATCCCTGGGTGAATTTGGAGAGGCAAGTGTCAAATGGGTAATTTCAAGAAGATTCCCTTGGTTTCCACCTAGCCAACTGCCTCTGCCATTTGTTTGCCCTCGATCATCGCACCCTACAGAAGGGATTTCCAGTATGCATCACACTTTTTGCATGTGGTAGGTGAGATCCATCGCACCCTTAGCACAGAGTAGTCTGTATGGTCCAGTTTTGACCATTTCTGAGTAGTTTTTGATGGAGAACTTCTGGGAGATGATGTAATCAGCTGACCTTGCTTCTTTAGGGTATGAAACAACACTTTTAGGGATTTAGAAGCCCTTGGTTTTATGGACATATGTGATTGGGGTTGCAGTGGCCAAATGTGTCTATAACAGTTGCCCCCGAAAGCATGAGGACATAAATCTTTTGATGTTAGGTAAAATGGTTTATCATGAGGATCCGAGGTTTTTCGAACTGGAAGGTGACCTGTAATAAGATACAATACAATACATTATCTTCATAATATTTTCATGATCTAGTTGAGGCGAGCATTCCCATGCTCAGCTTTATAAATTCATTTTCGTGTACATAGGACAAACAACCGTCTATGTGGCAGACTGATGATTCTGGTAGAGTCATCATCCCTTAGCTTGGATGATTGTCTGTGCACCAATGATGTACATTTGATGTCTTTATTTTCTTAAATATATCGCAGCCCAGATGGATGAAACTAGATTCGAGGTCTTCAAAACTGGTTCAATCTTCACCCGAAGTACAAGTTGATCAATGTGAAAAGATGTTCTCACATCGAACATGGACGGACATCACCTGATTACCAACCAATGATGTGAGTTGTTAATAGGTGTGAGAGGAATCACTGATAATGAAAATGACTCTCAAGGTACTGTAGTACAATTCACGTGGTGTGAATATATGAGTCGATGTTGAAAACCATGCAAAATCTTTCGGTGGAAGGCCATTGATGTAAACATGTTTCCAGAAGTGAGAAACTTGCCATTGAGGCATGCAAGCTTCAAAGTACTTAAAGGGTTATTCCAAAGTCGACTTCTTGGATAATGAGCTGATGTCGACAAGAAGTGACTTGTCGTAGGAGGGCCTTAATGAATCCCACATCTACGACATGAAATAGAGCAAATGATTTTGTTGGAGGTGAAAATGATCTAATGATACATGGTTTAGGGTGGCAGTCATGAAAGAATGAAGTGTGAAGGTATTGCAGCGGATGAGACACAAGCTGGGTCGGTGAATTCTCTGAGCGACTTCTCTTGAACATATCGGCGAGACTAAAATGGATTGGTAGTGTTAACCCCATAAATGGATGATACGGTGGACCAATGGTGATATGACCGGTGAACGGAATAACCCAACTCGACTCAATCATGGTGACAGAGTGAAAGTGTCATGTTCAAGAGCGACCTGCTACCAATAAAGTTTCTTCAAGTTTTCGTCCCAATTTTTCCCTAGTCATGGCTGACTAGTACCTCTTTATTTTTTTCAAGCTTAAGGAGGATAACATATGCTTTTTCTATAATTTTCCCTTCGCGAAAACCCGTCGCTATGTCTTAACAAGCCTAGTGACAGTGAAACTCGCTCTTTTCTGCATGGACAAGTTTGTCGCTATTGTTTTAACAAGTTTAATGACAAAGATAACTTGGTCCTTTTCAATTTTAGAGACTCTGAAAAGAGATGGAAAGTAAACTCCAGTAATTCTTTTTTGTCATACAATCCCTAAAGTCCAAAAAAGTATAAAATAATATGAAAGGGATGACTTTTCGATAGTTTTAACAAGTCGAACAAGACAAGCGCTCGATCTTTTTGTGTAATGATCCCTCCGGTCCAAAAGGATTAAAATCTAGAGGAGGGATAACACTTTCGATTGCTTTAACAAGATGGAGAGGCCAATTTCTCAGAATTTTTTTATATTTTATGAGTCAGATGAAAATATCTTAAAGGAGACTCATCTTTGAGGAACCAGTGATATTTTCAGTAGCAGCTGGTTCCAGGTGAGGCTTGGAACTTTTCAATCATGGCAGTGTAAAGAAGATAGCTAATAGAATCACTCGTCGCAGCTATTCCTCAAAAGGGGTAAACAATCAAATGGAGGCATATGATCGACTAAAAAAGAGTTGAGGTGATGGTAAGAACACGACCAAGGTTGAAAAGCTAATAATTTTGCGATCGCTATGGTTATTTACCGAAGGTGGGTTCATTTTTTAATGAGCTTAAACTCTGGCGGAACATATGCTCATCGCTAGGTTTATATTTTAATGAGCCTGAACTTCGCGTAAAACTGCTCGTGATAATTGTCAGAGATGTTTGATTCACCGTTAATACTATGTTCTCTTGACGGTCATACTACCTATTCAATTTCTCCATCAAACTAATTAGAAATGAGAATACATGCTTGAAAAATGAGTTAAAAAACTAATGCTTTACTCGAATTACGTGAAAAGTAACTTAAAAGTGGTTTTTACCCCTCATTTTATCATTTCATTTGAATTTGGGATTGTTGGAGCTTTGGAGGTGCTTTCCTCCTCAATTTTAATCAGCTGAATTTGGGAGATTTTGTGGACGATTTTTGGTGCTGTCTGGGCCAGGTAGGAGCTAAACCCGAGCTCTTCAATTGCATTCTTTCCTTTCTGAATTCTGAGCATGTTTTCCTACTTTTTCTGAGCCTATGGGGTTTGAACAATTCGTTCTGACCCCATCGCACTTAGTATACATCGAAAGGTGCGATGCATACTTGTTACAGGGAATAGTGTCCACTCGAATGCTACTATTCCCACTAAGACTGGTAGCTATCTTAGAAACAAACAAGTAAAGTCTAGTTTCGTTTTCCTTTATGAAAATAGACAAGAGGGGAACCAAGGAGACCAACCTTAGTCTTGCGCTTGATTTCCTCTCCTTCCTGATAGAGATTTTCCGCTTCTTCTTCATCTGCCCGACTTCAAAGAGAACTTGTGGAATCACAACAACATACTACTATCGAAGAACAAAGATCTATATTCATAAATAACACAGGACCAGATGTGTGTTAACCATACAAATGCATATACAAGTAAACATACAAGAATATGGAGGAAAACTTGAATAGCTTTATTAGGATGAAAAGTAGCAAGAGGATTACAACCATATGTCCTAACCCAATATCATCCTCTAGCTACAAAGCCCTTCTTCACCTCAAGTAAAGCTTATATCACCCAACACTATGAACGTACACTAGAAAACCAACAACACTTCTCTATAAGATACAAAATTCCAGCCCCTGGATCTTTGTGATGATCCATATATAGATGATTATAGGGAGGTGAGTCATCTTTTGGGGTCTTGATTAGTGTCATCTCTCTGATATTTACTGCTTCCACTTGGAGAATGATGATCTCTTACTCATCCCTGGTAGAAAACAGAGAGGCAAGTGTCAGAGGGGAAGTTTTTGGAAGATTCCATGATCTTCCACCGCGCATTTTGTCCCTGCACGAGAGGAATCACCAATAATGACAATGACCCTCAAGGTACTACAGTACAATTCATGCGGTGTGGAAAAGCACTTGGCGTTGAACACCACATAAAATCTCTTGGTCGAAGGTCATTGATGTAAACCTGTCACCGAAAGTGAGAAACTTGCCATTGAGGCATGCAAGTTTCAAAGTACTGAAAGGGTTGTTCCTAAGTCAACTTCTTGGATAATGAGTTGATGTCGACAAGAAGTGACCCATCACAAGAGGGCCTTAATGAATCCCACATCAACGACACAGAACGAAGCAAATGATCTTGGAGGTGAAAACAATCTGATGATACAGGGTTCAGGGTGGTGGTCATGAAGGAATGGAGCATGAATGTATTGCAGTGGGTGAGACACAGGCGAATTGTCTGAATGACTTCTCTTGAACATATCGGTGACAATGATGATGGATTGGTAGCATTAACCCCAAAGATGGATGGTGTGATGGACCAATGGTGATGACCAGTGAACGGAATAACCCAACCCGGCATGGATGCGGAAGGAAAGTGTCATGTTCAAGAGCGACTTGCTACCAAAAAAGCTTTTTCAAGTTTTCTTCCCAATTTTCCACAGTCATTGCTGACCAGTACCTCTTTATTTTTGTCAAGCTTGAGGAGGATAACATATGCTTTTTCTATAATCTACCCTTCGGGTGAACCTGTCGCTATATTTTAGTGAGCCTAGTGATAGTGAAACTCGTTCTTGTCCATTTGGGCGAGTTTGTCACTATTTGGTTTTAACGAGTTTAATGACAACGACAACTCGGTCCCTTTCAATTTTAGAGAGTCTGAAAGGAACAGAAAGGAGACTCCAACGATTCTTTTTCGTTATGTAATCCATTAAGTCCTAAAAAGTGTAAAATAATACAGAAGGGATGAATTTTCGATAGTTTTAACGAGCTGAACAAGACAAGCGCTCGATCTTTTTGTGTAATAATCCCTCAGGTCCAAAAAGATTAAAATATAGAAGAGGGATAGCACTTCCGATGACTTTAACAAGTTGAATAGGCCAATCGCTCGACAATATTTTCATATTTTATGAGTGAGTTGAAAATAACTTAAAGGAGATTTGTTTTCGAGGAACGAGTGATGGTTTCGGGTAGCAGCTGATTCCAGGTAAGGCTTGGAATTCTCCAATCACGGCAGTGTCACAAGAATGGCTAAAGAATCACTCTTTGCAGATGTTCCTTGAAGGGTTAAACAATCATATGGGGGTGAATGGTCGGCTAAAAACAGAGTGGAGGTGATGACAAGAACACAAGCAAGGCTCAAAAGCTGGTGATAAGGCATTCACAATGGTTATTTACCAGTTCATTTTTTAATGAGCTTAAATAGTGGGGGAAACATTTTCTCATGACTTATGTTTATTTTTTAATGAGCTTCAACTATGCGCTAAAACTGCTCGTGATAATGGTCATTGAGTCTTTGATTCACCATTAGCATTTTGTTCTTTCAAAGATTGTACTACCTGTTCATTTGCTTCATCAAATTGACTAGAAATGAAAACATATGATTGGTAAATGAGTTAAGAACACTAATATTTTACTCGAATTCCGTGCATGGTAAATTAAAAGTGACTTTTATCTCTCATTTTACCATTTCATTTGAATTGGGTATGTTGGAGCCCTGGAGGCGCTTTCCCCCCTGATTTTCACTAGCTGATTTCGGAAGATTCTGTGGATGATTCCTGACGCCGCTTGGACCAGGTAGGAGCTAAACTTGTGCTCTTCAATTTCATTCTTTTCTTTTTTAATTATGAGCCTGTTTCCTTGTTCTGATGAGCCTCTGGGGTTTGAAGAACTCACCATGGCACCATTGCACCCTTCCTTAATCGAAAGGTGCGATGCATACTGGTCTTCTCATTGACTAGTCAGTATGCATCGCTCCCATTACACTTACTGGGGTGCGATGGGCGCAAGGAGGAAAAGTTTTGCACAGTTTTCTCATAGATTTTTGCCTGTTTTTTACCAAATGAAGATCCTGACTCTTCTCTTGTTTGTTTTGTAGAGATTCATCGGAGAAAAATGGTTGTTACATGGCGAGAACACGAGCATGAAGAAGAGGATGCTGTTGCTTTACATGATCTGGGCACAGTAGCTGCGTTGCGGAACTGCGGCATGTTGAATTTTTACCGTAACTCTAGCATCAGGCAACAAATAAATTTGTTACAATATTTCCTTAATGCTTGGGATCCTATCAACCAGGTGTTCTAGATTAGGGGCAAATCGATCCCCTTGACTACCGTGGACATCTATTTTCTGACCGGTTTATCGAGGCATGGTGCCCCTCTCTCATTATCAGGCTCCGCCCGTGGGGGTGAGTCCATGAGGGAGTACATTCACCGGCACTGCAGAGAGGGATCTCAGCTAAGTACGGATAGCAATATCAATCCGAGATGTCACTAACTGGTCCTTTCGGACCATTCTGTTCACTTTTGCTAGACTGGCTGGTAGTTCTGCTCTTCACATAGCTAACAAGTCTTACATGCAGTACGCTTTGGAATGCCTTGAACCGAAGGTGTTCAATTGGTGTGATGCAGTACTCTCTTTGATGAAAGAAAAATTGACCAAGGTGAAAAGTGGAAGATCCAAGAACTTTAGCTATGGTTCTATTTTGACCACTTTCGCTTTGGAGATGATCCCACTGATGTAGCCGCAATACATTTCACTTGGCCTATCTCCATCGACTGAACCACGAATGCAGAGATGGGTTAACCTCATGTCTCGGCATGCTGGCCAGCCTAAGATTTCTTTTTCTAATACTTTCTTTGCATGGTTTGATTGTCAGGAGATGGTTTTTGCCAGGTTCCCATATGCTAGTATCGATTTCTGGTTGACCCGGATTTGGTGTTGCCGGCTGACGAGGAGTGGGGTGCCATGCGTAATTCTTCTGACCATATCTCTGTTCATTGTTATTTATAATGTTCTTATGTTTTTTTTATCAAGAATAATCAAAACTCATGTGCTCATGTAGATGTTGGACCAGTTCGACCGGTAGTACGCCGTAGAGACCTAGCGGCCACTCCAGCAGGAGAGGCTATGGGGAGGGCCATCCTTTGCGACCTTGACGTGGTCGAGACTCTTTCAACACTCTAGGACCAGATTGAGGGTCTTACCCTTGGTATCCCAGATGTGAGGATCAACGAGCTGCCTCTGTGGTTGCAACAACATATTACTGGAGTGTCGAGTCGATGGAGTAGGCTTTTACGCATGATTGCACAGGCGGTGACTTGCTATCACCAGCATCATTAGACTAGGATGCCCCCTAGCATTTTGAGTTTTGGGTCATTTGACCGATTTTGTCTCGGTTACAGAACATTATGTATAAACTATAAACAGTTATGAATATATTTTTGATTTTTGGAGCTTTATTTTGGTTAAGTTACATGATCCTGCTGCATATATCGATGTGATGCTTCTTTTTATAAATGTCGCAAATGTCTATCTAACACATAATTTGCCAATGAGTCTGTTAATGTGTTTAAACTTTTGGTAATATGTTGATATTGGATGAAATCAAACTATCTTTCCAAAATTCTGAACCTTAGGAACATGTGATAGATAGCTGGATTCCATATAGAATAGATGCCATTGAGTTGTAGAATGATGAGCTATGAGTCTAGCTTAACGACAAGTCGGCATATGCCATGTGTGATGGCGTAAGAGAGGAGTTCTATCAATGCACTATATTCAGTGATATTTTTCGTCGACCGACCAATACACACCCCTCTGAAACTTACTAACTTGCTACTAGGATTGAAAATGGCCCATACCGCAGAAGACAGGTACCGCGAACTACAACTTGCTCCGTCGGCATACCCAACGAATGATTCCAGTAGGTTCAACATCTACAAGGAATGCAAAAAGTTGATTACCTAACCAAAATAAATGCTCTTAGTGAAAACAAAAATGTAACAAAAGCATGAGGATTACTACGCGGAATTAAGCATAGTAATGCTTAAGGTACAACTCGTTGCGAGGTTGCGCCAGTGGAATCCCATCATAGTCCATCAACTCGTAGGCTCCTTTTGCTAATACATGCTTAAAAATATAGGGACCCATCCATAATGATTTGAATTTCCCTGCTCCCAACTTATCGGATTCCTGGTCGTAAAGTAAGACCAGGTCACCTTCTGAGAAGACGCGAGGTTTGACATTCTTTTAAAACCGTGCTTTGACTTGTTTCTTATGAGCTTCATTGGCCGTAGCTGCATCACGACAGGTTTCATCCAATTGGATTAGTTCCAAGAAACGAGCCTCTTCTTCTGAGGTTCCGGGGAGAAGGTCGACTGCGAGTTTGAGAGATGAGATTTCACATTGAACAGGTAAGATTGCTTCTAGACCGTACACAAGTTGAAAAGATGTGAACCTGGTTGCATTTCTTACCGATGTCTAGTACACCCACAAGGCCGAGTACAGGATTAGGTGCCAATCCCGTTTATGGACTCCGATCATCCTTTGCAGCATGCACTTTAGGACTTTGTTGATTGCCTCAACTTGTCCGTTAGCTTGTGGATAATACGGAGTAGAACTGTCGTGGGACAATCCTAATTTGGCAGCCAAATCAACCATCATGTGATTGCGAAAATGTGATCCATGATCTGTAACTATGGTCTGTGGAACGCCGAATCTGGAGACTACATGATTAAAAAAGAAAAGGGCAGCCATTTTGCTGCTGTTGTTTAATGTAGGCATCACCTTGGCCCATTTGGTAAAATAGTCTATTGTGACTATGATATACCCATGCCCCCTGGTTGAGGTGGGGTTACATGTCATGAAATCTATGCCCCATTTGGCGAATGGCCCAACAACTACTACTAGTTGCAACGGTGCAGGTGGTCTTCTGGTTTTTCTATCGAAAATTTGGCAAGCATGACAACTTCTAACTGCGGTTATGCTATCGTTGAACATTGTTGGCCAAAAGTATCCTGCTCGCAATTTTTTTTGTGTCGTGGCATAACCAGATTGATGCCCCCCACATGCACCTGAATGACAATCATTCAGGACTTTTTCATCCTCCTCATGGGTGACGCACCTCCACAGGACTGTGTCGATACCATGACGGTAAAGAGTATCACCAACGATCATGTAGTCTTTCGCTTGGTATCGAATATGTCGTTGTTCGGAGTGTGAGGTATTAGACCTATATGTTTGTGTCTAGAGATAGATGATTGTATCTCCATACCACAGATCGCTTGAAGATATCAGAAACAAATTTTCATCGATGATTGCTTCTTCAGATGTTGCATCGTTGGACGATGATGGGAGATCACATAGTAACTCCGCGAATACCAGGGCTTTCTTTGATTTGGATTTTTTTAATTCCAAATCAAACTCTTGTAGAATTGCTATCCATTTTGAATATTTACCCCCCAGCAACTGTCATGACAATATATAAGTCATGGGGTTGCAATCTGATAAAATGGTAGTTTTTCTGAAGAGGACGTAGTGTCGAAATCTCTATATCGCTTGAATAGCTGTGAGGGAAAGCTTTTCAACGTAGGAGTATTTCATTTTTGTATCATTTAAGTTTCGGCTTAAATAATATATAGGATGTTAAATTCCATTGTCTTCTTGAACTAAAACCATCGCTATGGTTGTATCTGCTGCAGCGAGATACAGGTTAAAGTCTTTTTGATAATCAGGAGCATACATTAATGACACTTGTATTAGAGATTGGTTCAAAGCATCAAAGGAAGCCTGTGCGACCTGATCCCAAACGAAGGGTACTTCTCTTTTCAATAGACAAGTATAATGTTTAGCTAGTTCGGCGTAATTTGGAATGAACTAGGTGGAGGCAAGTCGATGATTTCCTGAACCTTGCAAGTGTCGAGACGAATCCCATCCTTTGAGACCAAGAAACCAAGTAAACAACTAGAACTGACACAAAACACGCATTTGTGTGGATTGAGTCGTAGCTTGTTGTGTCGGCAACGTATAAATATCACTCTAAAATGGCGCGGATGATCGGTTCGCTTTCGTGAATGAGCTGGGATATCATCGAGATATGGTTGAACGATGTTTTTGATGTCATGGAAAGCATAGTTCATTGCTCTCTGAAAAGTTGCCCCTGCATTCTTCAAACCAAAGGGTAGCTTGCGATATGCGAATGTGCCCTAGGGACAAATGAATGCAGTCTTTGACTGGTCCTATGGGCGGATATTTATTTTATTATACCCAGAAAATCCATCCATAAACGAAAAGATTCTGCATCCGGTGCGTTCATCAATTATCTGGTCAATAAAGGGTGTAGGGTAGTTGTCTTTTGGACAAGCTTGATTTACATCCCTATAATCAACGCACACTCTAATTGTTCATTGTTTTTTCATCACAGGAACAATATTCGATATGCAATCGGTCAGAGGAATGGGGTAAATGAAACCAGCATGGAGGAGTTTTTCAACTTCCGCCTTGATGGCAATGGCTTTCATGGGGTGCACCTACCGTAGCTGCTGTCGTACCTGTTTGACATCTGGATACATCTTAATTTCGTGTTCAACTATGCTCGAGTCAATACCTGGCATTTCATCATATGACCAAGCAAAGACATCTCTAAATTCGCGAAAGAGAATGCTATATATTTCCAGTTCTGAAGAAGAACAAGATTTTCCAACATGAATATTCTCTACAACATCTGTTTTGGTTGAGATATTTATGGCAGTAGTCTCTTCGATATTGGATATGTTTCTCTCCGAATCCACCGTATTTACAGTATTTGCCAGAAAGTCAAATACTGAAGGATGGTGTAGGTTACCGGAATTATCTTCTTTCTAGTTCAGAAGATTGGAACGATGGTGGTAATCTTCCCATGGTGCCCCATCAATCATCATCGATTGAATGATTCCTTCATCTGTAGAGTGTACTCACGACCAAGGATCTGAAGGGGTTCCATATTCCTTAGACCTATCTATCCAAACACTTGATGAGCGTTGATGCAGGTTGCCTCCCATGCTGAAAACATTGATTGCTATGATATTTCCAGTGGGGTTAGAGGCAAAACTTGCAGATGATCCATTTTAACATCATTTTCTGACATCTTTTGAATGGAAGATATCATATTGTAGGTTCCTACATTAGCCACTTCCGCCAAATTCATTGGAGGCGGTAGGGTAAAAGTTCCCATTAATGTGGGGTCTTTTAGTAGGCCTACTCCGATACTGTGAAGCGTGCTAGGGCTTCCATGGATCATCAGGTTGCTTCCCGTAACTTGCGAATTGTTGGGGAGAAAAGTTTGTTGGTTGATGATTGTAATTCCTCCTTGGGAAGGAAATGCAATTTTTCTAAAGTAGGTCGACACAACGGCTGCCATGGCGTATATCCAGGGTCTTCCCAGTAGGATGTTATAATCGATATTTCTGTTGATGACTTCAACATCGATTTCTACTGTTTTTCCCCCCAGTTCGACTTGCAAGTTACTTAATATTCCATACGGGGTGTATGTTCATCCATCAAATGCTTTCAATGTTGTCGACGATCGCGACAATGAAGGAGACCCTAGAGTTTTCCAGCAACTCATCGACATGATACATGTGGATGCCCCCTCAACAATAGTTGTTCTATGAACCGTTTTGTTGAGGGATTTCACTTGAATGAGGAAAGCCAGTTGAGCTGGTAACTAAGGGTCGTATCCTTTGTGATTAAAATATACAAGATTGGAATCCGTTGGGTCAATCCCACCTATTGCTGATAATAAAGCCTGCTTTTGGGAGGGGCAATTTTGTAGTACCTCAAGAGTCGACATCGCGGAGAGTGATTGGGCTAAATCCTCCACTATATTATAGTGTTGTGCTACTCGGGCACGAGGATTAAACGTTGGTTTGTGTACTACTCCCTTTGGCGGTTTTATTGTTAATTCAGGGATGATGGGTGGCACAACTTCGGTTGAAGTTGTTGTTGAACTACTAGGTTGATCATTATCCTTGTTGTTCAACATCTGTGGATTCCCGTAATCTTTACTTCTTGTTGATATGAGAGCATCATTAAGTTGCTTTGAAACTGAAAACATTAGCACTTGGACGGGGAAGCATTTTTGCTAGCAACTAGATTTGTTCCTGGGTTTGGAAACAGATCAGTACAGCCGAGGTTTTTGAACTTTTGAAGAATTTTCTAAGTTCATCTTTATATGGACATTCTCTGGTCTAGTGATCCTCGTCACATATACTACACGGATTTTTTAGTTTCCTATCTCCAAAAGGGTTTGCAGAAGATTTTTGAGGGGATGAGTCCCCCTGGTTCTTCTTCTTCTCTTGTTTTTTCTTCTTACCTTCTGGTTGCTTGGGTTCTTTTCCTTTGTTTTTCGACATGACATTTACTTCCGAGGCTAGAAGTTCTTCATTTTCATTTTGACTCGAAACCATGCGGGCCTTTTTCGATGTAGCCTTTGCAATTTTAGTGCTTGTTGTACCTATCATACCATCATCGGCATGAGAGTCTGTGTTTTATTTAGGAGGCGGAGGAACAGAAAACTTTAGTCTAGGAGCATCAGGGATTTTATCGTAGAGTGTGCCAGATTGGGTATAGATCAAGTCTAGATATTGTGCACGAGCAATAACTTGCTCTTCAGTGACGGAACCTCACTTTGCCACATATTATGTAATAGTGGGTAACAGTGACTAAATAAACCATTCAGCCAATAGCTGATCAAGAACATATGTTTTTACCATTATATGACGATGATGCCATTCACGAATATGATCGGATATGTGAGTGGCCATCATCTGTTTGAAATTGGTAAGTAGCTCAGTTCCTGTTTCGTACCTTATAGGTAATTGAAAATGGGTTAAAAATGTTGTGGCTAGGGTACTAAAGTTATCAAATGAAGCTCTAGGCAGTTCGATATACCACTTTGCTGCTGGACCAGTTAGCGTTCACTGAAAGAGGCGAAGCCTGATCAAATCATCATTGAGAGTGTTTGATGAACACCATAGATGAAAAGTCATCACCTGATTCGACGGGTCTTCGCCCGGATTCCCATTAAATTTAGGAATATCAGACAGAAGTTTGTGCGGAATCGTTGGCCACTAAGGGGCATAGGAAATTGGATCATTCGTTAGTCGACTTAGATCTGGTAACTCTAAAGTTGCCACAAAAGGAAACTGTTGATTCAGGCTTAGCTGATCACACCCAGGATAAGATGGAATCGTTTGAGCAATTGGTCTTTGCATACCAGCATAATGCATTTGATGTTGGTAACTTTGGTAAGGTTGATGGGCATAACCATTATGATATGGTTGATACGGCTGCCCATTACTTGCAAAGACTTGTTTCTCATATCCTTGGTAGGTCTGCTAGAATTGTGGTTGTTGGTATTGCACCAACCATGGTTGTGAGGCCATGCGCTGTTGTCTAGTACTGACTGTTTGACCAAGATGGGGATTGGTGTTCCCCATTGAACCTGTGCCATTCCACTAGTTGGTGATTGCGATTGTGTCGTAGGTACAAGAGATTGTTGCATTACAACCTACGAAACTAGAGTTTGGCATACAACTAGTGATGCTTGTACTTGCGATACTACCACAATAGCCAGCATAGTGGGGATATTTGTCATAGATAAACTTTGTTATATTGAGCATACAACTCTTGGTTGTTGAGACAGGATTGACACCCAACCGCTAGTCGTGATTCCAGCATAACCCAAATTTTGTTGTGAACTTACGCATGGTTGTCCTTCCGAGGAAGGCAATGAAAGGGTATACGACCCTCCATACGATGGTAATCCAGTACTCAAAGGAATGATTTGCCTTTGGGAACCAGTTTGCCCAAATTGACCTTGTGAAGGATCAATTTGTTGAGACTCAACGTAATAGATTCCAGATATAATTCCGGACAAACAAACGGGAATAGTCGATACTGTCGAAATAGCCCTTGGATGGACTCCATCTAGCAATTGAAAGCTGGTTGGGACAGATGGCACACTGGCGAACATTGTCGGAGTAGCAGAAGGAGCTTCTACTGTTGCTGTGTCGGGTAACACAGTCCTTGATGTTGATGGTTGTTCAGACATATTATGCCTATCCAAAATATTCCTCATCGATTCTTCATGAACTTTTGATGGTGGGTGAATATCTTCTGAGGAAGAAGGATATAGGGTGATCCCAACTCCAAGTTGCGTTGGAGTGCTAGATGGAGGATTTTAGAACCAATAACGAGTGCGAAACGACAAACACCCGACAGTCTTTGTTGGTTTAAACGGTCGAAAAAAGAGCTTTAAAAGCGACCACCTCTTATTTACGTTTAACGAGTCAAGAGGAATAACTCGACAATCTTTTCATCTTTAAATGGTCAGAAAAAACGGTCAGAAAAGAGCTAAAAGAAGACCTCCATTTTTATTCTCTTTAACGAGTCAAAAAGGGAAAAATACTTGGCAATCTTTTCATATTTTACGAGTTAGAAAAGAGCTGAAAGGTGACTTGGGTGTGGGTTCATTTTTACACAAGCTTGAACCATAGAGAACTCTGCTTGGATTCGGTTTCATGTTTACACAAGCTTGAAACGAAAAAATATGCTTGTTATAAGTTCGCATGCCCCCAGCATAATGACGCAAAACGAGGTACATGCCCCCCAAGCTTCATTGCATTGAACAAAGTGGATGGAATGAAGGTTCACTTTCGAGATCTTGGAAAGACTCGACTTGGATTTTACGAGATCTTAAGCAAAATACTCGATCTGAAAAGGGAGTTGTTTAATTTTTTAATGAGGTTGACACAGTAAAAGAACTATCCTCATAACCCTTGTTTCATTTTTTAACGAGCTTGACACAAGATCAGGAACGATGCTCGAATACAAGTCGTTTCATTATTTTAATGAGGTTGATATATTAGCAAAACTATCCTCGAGACTCTGTGTTTCATTTTTTAGGGAGCTTGACATAGGAAAATGAACTATGCTATGCCCAATCCTAGTTTCATTTTTTAAGGAGCTTGACATAGGAAACGAACTCTGCTCCGCCCGAACTTCATCATAATGAACAGGAAGTCGGGGCTTCCAAGAGCGGTGCTCCCGGTGGGAGGTCAATGTCTTGGAAGTTGGGGCCCAATGCCCCCAGAACACTATGCACGATAGCGGCATTGCTGGGTATAGGCATGGGAGAGGCGGCCACGTAGTTGATCTAAGGTGAGACAGATGCAACTAGTGGCTGAGGACCAAGAGGCAAGGGCAATTGTGTCGGAGGGGCTTGTGGACGAATAAACGATAATTGGTCCATCGTCACCATTCTTCCATCGTGTGGAAAGCAAATCACACGGAAAAGTGAAGAAACAAGGGCTCCCATGGCATACACATAGTCACGACCAAGGAGAAGACTGAAGTCTAAAGGACCTTGGGTAACCGAGACGTCTATATAGACAGTCTTGCCTCCCAAAGTGATAGGGAACTTTGGAAGGATCCCTAATGGTTGACTCGTTCCTCCGCCAAAAGCGGTGAGATTCGGTGCGACAGGTACAAGCGATGGGGAACCCAAAGCTTGCCAAGTAGTAACGGGCATGAGACTAACCGATGCTCCCTCATCTAACACAGTGCCGGGAAGCGCCATATGGGAAGCATAGGCAATAACCCAGAAAGGCACATGGGATGGAAGGGGAGGGGTAGTCAAACAACTCCAATCGAAGGACACGACTGAACTACTTGGTGGGGGAACCATATGGTTGCCCCCCAGCTCGGAAGGAACCGAATCGCAATTCTCCGGAGAGGCTGGGCTGGGAAGACCATCATCAAGCTCAGGAGAATCCGAGGAGACGAGAAGAACATGGGAATGTTGCTCTTCTGAAACAGAGTGGACAACACTCTGTCTGAACAATGGCTGGTTTGGAACAGGCTAGGCATAGCCAGGTTCGGGAAGAGGGGCCTGGACAAGGGGAGAATGTGGAACAATCTCATTGTCGGGAGGTGAATGATCTGCAGCTGCAGACAGACATTGATATCCAATGGGGAGTTGGGGCGGGGGGGCTGGGAGACTTTCCAAAATAGTGGAGGCTTTATCCATGAGTGGACAAAGGTGAAGGGGATGATTGCCTTCACAAAGTCTGCAGGGGATTCGAATCTTCCCCTACCCTTTACCATTCCCAACTGATGAGGGAACATCGTCATGAGCTTGAATAGATGATGAGGGGTGGGCCGGATCACGAGACCATACTTCTAAGATTTTGGGAATTCCAGGACAATCACGAAGAAGGTGGTCCTCCTTGCATAATCGACAAGGAAACTTAACCTTCCGCGGAGGAGCGGAAAGTGGCCCGACTTCAGGTGTACTTACGGGAACAGTTGTATTTGTAACCTCTCCCATAGGAGACTTCTTGTTCTTGTTCTTGTTCTTGTTCTTCTTAGCCACCTGGTTATTCGAATTGAAACTTTCACCAGGCGAGGTACAAGAAGGAGACGTAGAAGTAGGCGTCGAAGGAGAGAGGTCCACCTTAGGTTCAACATGATGTTGTGCAGGTGGAGGGACTGATGGAGTATCAGCCGACACAGTAGGGACCAGAGAGGCTGAAAACAACCAAACTGGCAACCCGACAGTTAACCCTGGAAGGGATAACGTCGCCATATAAGGAGTACCAACATTCCAAAGAGGGAGGAAATGACTAGGGTTCCCGTCAGGAGGGGAACTTAGGTTGGTGAACCCAGGAAAAGTCGCCATAGCAAGGAGAAACCTACTCAGGCAATCAAACACAAGATCTAACCGGGTGATGTTATCGAGGCCAAATAAATTTTCGACACCGGCTCATTCATTCACATGCCGTGGATTGTACCTATAGTACCTTGAGGACCATTGTCATCATTGGTGGCCCCTCTTGCGTCTGTTAACAGCTTTCATCATTGGCTGGTAATCAGACGATGTTCAAGCATGTTCGACTTCGACACCTATATTCACATGTTTGAACTTGTACTTTGTTCGGAGTCGGATGGAGCGTAAGACCCTGGTTCTAGCTCATTATGAACCAGGTTGCGATTTTGTGGGACATCATTACATGACTCATTGATGGATGGCTGCGACCATACCTAAGTCCTCTTAAGGATGGCTGCGACCATCTCTTATCATTATGGTCTACTCAGCTGGGTGGCTGCGTCCACGCCACAGACCTTTTTCATATGTCTTTTGGATGGCTGCGCCCATGCCTAGACTACATGTAATTGAAATATCAGTTGTATCTGCCTGTAGGTTCTCCCTGGCGGTGTTCCAGTCCAGCAGTCTTGTAAAGCATTACACCCCTCCCACTCTCTCGGGCTTCATGCTTTAGGGGGCATCTGTTACACAGTAAAATGTCACTGCCATCATGTCAGTCTCCCTACTGTGTCATAAAACCACATTCACCTCACTTATGCTCTCTAAAATGGCTAAAAGCCCTCTTTGCCTAAGTTATTTGAATCATCGCGACTGTTCATTAAATAACCACGCTGACTAGCGGAGGATAATGTCACTGCTACGCTGCTAGCGCGGAAGCACACGTGTTTTCCGCACTGGTCCAATTTCACGGACAACGCGCCCTCCGTTTGTATCATTGTGCGCTGACCAGATCTCTTCTATAATTGATTTGCGATGCCAGCGCGCCAGCCCAGTTTTGCACCCGCGCTAATCCTGTTTAGGTGAGTTTGTTCTAACAGCCAACCTTCCAGATGACTCCAGATTTGGCTGTTAGCATTGTTGAGGTCGCCATCCTTTCTCTGGCATGTCTGTTCGACTAATCATCCACTTATCTTGGGGGAGAGCTCATCCTTTACCTATTCATGGAGACTCCTTCTCCTTTATAAGCCTCCACCATTGCCATGAGCAGCTAGTTTTTGATATAGTTTGGAACATATAGACTTTGATTGAGGAATTCTTAGTGCATTAGTGCTGCTCTTGTAGGCATTTAGTGTGTTGTGTGAGGATTGCTTTGGAGCTTGAGGAAGGTCATGATTTTGTTGCCTTGTATGTGAGAGAGAGACCTCTTTGACTTGGGAGATCTACTTCAAAGGTGAATGCTTGGAAGACACGCTGGCTGGACCCTCTAGAGAAGGACTCAGCGTCAGGACTCCGGTTGTACCTTACTCTATTTTCTGATTAATAAAGATAGATGACTACTCTTATGGTTCCATTTCCATTTGTCCTATGAATGATTAATGTAAATTGTATCCTTCCTGACTGATACATAGTTGTTTTTAGTAGATTTTACGCTTGTGTTTTCTCTCTCTTTGCTTGTGCAGGTGTCCGTCTGCGAGGATAGTGGAGGACTGTGATCAGCTGGAGCGAAGGAGCGAGAGGATCATCTCTTCGACAAACCTAGCGTTGGAATCCAAGTAGGTTCTTTTACCCACTTGTTAATTACAACTAGGAACCTGCAGTGTAGCATTGTTTGATTGTTGCTAGACCCCCTTTGGGCTAGTAGGGATCGCCTCTATCCGTAGAGGGGATTTACCTCTCCAACAGACATCTTTTACAGCGGTCACGCGCTTCTCTCTGATTTCCGGTGGAGTCGAGGGCTAGGCCCTAACTTAAGTTCAGTGATCTTAACATTCAGTTCAAACTGAACCTTAGCTAGCTCTATTCATGCCTTGTGCACACCTACAGCAATCTTCTGGATCCTTTTGTCGACTAGCATATCTTTGGAGATGTTCAGCTTTGGAACAGTTTAACATGCCTCAGCCACCATAGCTATTGTGTGCTCATTCTTTTCTGTGATCTTCTTAAGAAGATAAATTAAGAACGATTTTTCAGCGAACATCTGTGCATTGTTCACCTTCTTCTCACTGATAACGTTCAAGGCATGTTATTCCCTAGCCCGTATTTAAGTGATCACACCCTCCAGCAGGGTGTGAAGGGCTTCACGTGGAAGTCTGTCCAATCTTAACTTGACTTGTTTGATGGCGCTGACAGTGGTCCTGTCAGCCTCTGCTTCTATGGTCAATGCTCCATCTGATAGTGCGACAGCCTGGGTATCCATTGTATGGACCATCTATGCTACGTCTGAGGTTCCCGGCGCCAAGCTGCTCAACATCGTGTTGCCCCTCCCTATAGTCGTCTACACCTGAGTCGCCTGGATTTGTAGCTCACGTAGACCTATTTGAATGGTGACCAAGGCTTGTTTCTGCTACTGCTCAAACTGTTGCAGTAGTTCTGCAGTTGCGTCCCTCACTGTATCATAGATATCATTCAAATCATCCTCTGTCAATGTGATATGGTCCAGGAATGATTTTTTGGCCTTGGACTTCTTCTACAACCCTACTTTCTCCTGCTCCCATGTGCGCTTAACCTCGAATGGAGTAGTCTCCGGGTTTTCTCCTCCTTGCTCTGAGTGTTGCTCTTCCTCATCTATATGTGGAGAAGGTGAATTCTGACTCCTATTAGAATCATGATCATCCTCTTCCTCCTCCTCTTCTGCTTGTATTTTGGTCGCATGCTCTATTGTGGCTTTATCCTCAGTGTCCATCCTTCGTCGTTTGGTCAATAGCTCCATCTTTAACCTAGCCTCTTCCTTCTTTTGCTTCACAGTAGACTTACTAGTCCCAGCTGATAATTCGGAGGCCTCGCGCCACTCTCCAGGCAAACTCTCCCGAACCGTGGTGATTGCATCATCCGTCACTAGGCATGGAAGATCATACCATTTCTACGCAGGGTCCTTCTCTCCTCTGATGGACACACAGTGGAAGTTCACCTTGAACTCCACATATTCAGACAAATTCTAAAAAACAGACGGTGAGAGCCACGGCTTATGGTTTATGGTGGCATGGATGTTTGATTCCATGAGAATCCATAATATCTTGTTGTCCTTGATCCTTTCGGGGTCATTCGTGGCCCAGAGCAAGCAAACTTCGTTGCTTCTGGCATCTCCGATGCAATCGGGGAAAACTGACTATCCTCCGTAAAGTCCCATGCAACCAATAGAATTGATAGAGTAGCCATGCATAGTGGAAATTATTTCTTTTATCTTACACCTCTCTATAGTTCACAAGGAACTCGCTGCAGAGGTAGCATGCCCAGTTAAATTGCACGCCCTCCACGCACTGGGTTGCTAAAGAAACCACCAGTGCTGGAAGTTCATCTATGTGACACTTCCTCATAATGTTCCCTGCCAAAATCTAAGTGGCTACTTTAACCGCAAGATCAGTTATGATGGACATGGAGTAACCATGCGACTTCTTGGTAAGCTTGAACTTGTCCTTCATTCATTTGGTGAGGTCGCGCTCACCAGAATTTTTTCCAAATGTCATGGCCAAATTCAAACCTAAGTGTAGGAGACACATGATCCTTTGGATTAGCATGTCAATGATTGGTATCAGATCTCCTAACCACAGGCACCCATCGTGCACCAAGCATAGCAGTTGCTTGATTACTATCAAAGTTATGGGCGCACTATTGTAATGCAGCACCCATAGCAAGTTCAACAATCCTACCTTCTCCACCCATTTTATCCACTTTCTTGGCTCCGGCGCGTTCACACCAGAGTCTTTCTAGAAGACGTGGTACATGAAATTATTAGGCACCAAGTGGGGAACGCACTTTGTATATGCTAAATCCCAGTCCTCTAGCTTCAAAAGGGGGGTATGCGGCAAGCGGAGTCCTTCGAATGTGATTTTGTCTAGCAACAACGGGGTGAAAAGTGTGATTTTGTTCTCATTGATGTCCTTTGGTACCTTCACCTTGCCTCGGCACAGAGGGATATATGGTGGCATCTTGGAGATGGGGTCTTCCCCCTCAACGTTAACATCTTTTATCCCCATGTCAATGTCTTCTATGCCCACACCGACATCCTCGATGTCCTCGTCAAGTTCCAGGTCTACTACCTTGGCCTTCTTCTTTGCAATAGGCTTTTCTTTCTTCTGGTGTTTCCTTGGCGACTCACACACTAGCTACGTTGCTTTCTGCTTATCCTTCTTCATCTTGGTTCCTTCTTTGGGTGGCGTAGGCCTCCGCCTGGGTGACCTCAGTGATTTGGGTACTTACACTCGCTACATTCGGGGTAGCTCCTTCAGCTGCCATTGCTTCCCCAACACTTGTAGTCTCCACGGGTGCTGACATAATGCCAATTAAAAGCTCCTGAGTTTCCTTTGGCAACTTCTCAAACATTGAACTCGCTACCAAAGCCTTGAAATAATCAAGTTTCATGCACGCCTGATAGCTCAACACCTCAATTCTCAAAATGCCAAGTATTTTTTGTTGGTCAGCCATCTGTAATTTATGGTAAATTTCGAATTTGAATCTGATTGTTCCCCCCAGAATCGGTTCATAAATGTGAGAGTGGTGGCAGATATTCAAAGATATTGCTTTCAAATTCTGACTTAATTTCTGCCCCCCACTCCATTTAGCCATTTTCCCACTATCAAGTCATGAACAATGACCATAACAGTCACTTTCTGGCTACCCTGTGCAGTCTCTCCTTCAACAGCTCAACTCCCCTCACACTTCTACTGACACTATGAAAATCCTCCATTCCTCGCAGTACCCGAGTTGCGTAGCTCTACAACCCAAGCAATGTATTTTATAGTCCTGCACCTCCTTTCAGCTGACCAGAGCGCTAAGACTGTTCTCCCACCATGTAGTCATCCAGCTAGATCCCCGGTTGTATGGCTTTAGTCGCTACCATTCACCCTTCCTGGGAATGGCTCTCCATTCAATTTTACCAACTGAATTGCTCCACCATCGGTAATCTCCTTAATGACATAGGGCCCCAGCCAATGCATCCAAAATTTTCTTGGAAATTTATCAAACTTGCTATCATATAGTAACACTAAATCATTTACCTTGAAGGTACGTAGTTTGATATGCCGATCGTGCCATGCCTTTTCGCGTTCCTTTTGAACTTGCTGATGGAATCCAACCAGAAACCTATCTTCTTCCAGTTCTACCAGCTACGCGAGCCTTTCTTCCATGGCTCTGTGACCCGCCATTCTTGTGAACACTGCTATGCACAGACTAGGTACAATGTATTCCATTGGCATCACAGCTTCAATGCCATAAACTAGCCTGAAAGGCGGTTGTCCAGTCAGCTTCTTACAAGTTATTTTGTAATCCCATAGCACTGCAGGTATGCACACATCCCAGTCGTTTCTTTGTGTATTACAAACCTTCGCTAGCATGCTCTCTAGAATCTTATTAAATGCTTCTACCATTCCATTAGCCTGTGGGTGATATGGCGTACTCTTCTGATGGTAAACTTGAAATTCCTCCGTCATCGCGCTAATTGTCTCATTAAGAAAATGTGTACCACGATCGCTCATTAAAATTTTTGAACAACCAAACCTTGTCAGCACGTACTCAAATATGATTTTGTTTTTGTCACACTTGTACAGTCCTTCAGAGGCTATGCCTCTGCCCATCTGGTTAAATACTCAGTCACGATGATGATGTATCGCGCACCCATTTTCTTTCCTAGAGGCTGAATTGGTCCCACAAAGTCAATCGCCCACTTCTCGAAGGGCTGTAATGATATCTGCAGATTCAGTGGTAGCTCATCCCTCTCGAGGGTTTGCCAGTACTTTGGCATGCATCGCATGCCCTACAATACGCCTTTGAATCCTTATGCAGTGTCAGCCACCACAACCCAGTGCGTAGAATCTTCTGCATTGTTGCTTTGCTCGCATAATGTCCTCTTGTGAATCCTCCATGAGCCACAGTGAAGATGTTGTTTCATTCAAATTATGGCATGTAATGTCATAGTATTTCATCTGATCCCATTTTATATAAGTTTCCTACAATGATAGAAAAGTCTGTCGCATGCACCACCAATTCCTTCTTTTGTTGGCTATTATATCCTTCTAGAGTCATTCCCATCATCAGGAAGTGTATAATATCTTCAAAGTGATTATCTGTGACGCACACTACAAAGAGTAGCACGTCAGGGAGTCCTTCCTCCAAATTACTAGGCTCCTCTCTTGTTTCAATCCATGACAAATGATTTAGCCTAGCATTGAATCGTCCTGGTTTCACAATAACTTCAAAATCGTATTCTTGAAACAGCAACAACCATCCGCATATTCCCCCCCAACACAAGCTTGTTCATCAAGTACTTCAATGCATAATGGTCTGTATACATATTAAAGTGTTTGCCTAGTAAGTAGTGCCTAAACTTCTGGTGCACGTATACAATGGCCAGACCTTCACGCTCTTTCATTGAATAATTCTTCTCAGCTTTAGATAGCTTCCTACTTGCGAATGCTATGGGATGATACAATTCTCCCTCACCTTCCTATGTCAGTACTGCTCCCAGTGCAATACATGATGCATCCACATGCACATGAAATTCCTTCTTCCAATCCATAAAGACTAGGATTGGTGCAGTGACCATTTTCTCTTTGAGCACATCCAAGCGCTTCTGAAATTCTTCATTCTAGCAAAATGTAGCATCCTTTTTTAACAGTTTCTCCATCAACGCGGTGATCTAGGCATAGCTTTTGATGACCTTTCTATAGTAACCTATATGCCCCAACGTTGCGCGTAGCTATTTCACACTTCTTAGTGCCTCCAAATTGATTATAATTGTGATCTTTGCAGGGTCTACCATCAAGCCTTGTATTCATACCATGTGACCTAGCAAGATCCCAAAAGGGACACAGAAAAAACATTTCTTTAGATTGAGTGTGATCTGGTACCTCTGGCATTTATCTAGCATCAAGTATAGACTTTATACATGGCACTTTACCAGTCTAAACACTATCCAATTGTCAAAGTATACCTCCATAAATTTGTGAATGAAATCTTTGAATGTTGCGATGACATTTGTGTGAGAAGATTGTCGATGCGTTATTCAGCCCAAAAGGCATCACAATATACTGGAAGCATCCCCATTCAATCACAAAGGTTGTCTTACTCCTATCCTCCAACGCAATCTTGATCTGATGGTACCCTGAGAACCCATGAGTAATCGAATATGCTTCTTGGCCACCAACATTAGCTAGCACCTCATCAGTGAACGAAGTTGGGAAGGGGTCATGCACAGAGATCTACACATATTCATATCTCATCCTTCTGTTTCTTGTCTTGAACTACCATTGGGCTTACCTAATCAGACTCCTTGACTGGTTTAATGATACCTACTGCAATCATTTTATCCAACTCCAAACAGACCCTTTCTTTGTACTTCTGTTATATACCTAGGGGGGGTAATATGGGGTACCGAGGGAGGTACCCAAGGTAATAATGCAATAATGGGATGGGCCATAGTAATAATTAAGGTGGTTAACCCATGTCATGTAAGGAACCATAAGTAGTTAATAATAATGTAATGGGCCCATGGTATTAATTGATAGTATGAGGCAACCATAGTAATGATGCATGGTATTGTATGTATGAGGCCTATATAGAGGCTAGAGACTCCACATGGAGGGATATGAAGAGAAGTATTCTTGTATGAACAAGCATATGGCTTGTGGAGTGTTCTCCTTCCTTAAGGAGTGAATGTATGGTGTTGCCCTACCTTAAGGGTTTGACAATAAAGAAGCATTTCTATCTATTTCCGGGTTTATTTGCATTATCTTATCTTTTCATATCAGATCTATAATATTTCTGGGTTAGATCTACAACAAGTGCGCCCATGGTATTAGTTGATGATATGAGGAAACCATGGTAATGATGCATGGTATTGTATGTATGAGGCCTATATAGAGGCTAGAGACTCCACATGGAGGGAGATGAAGAGAAGTATTATTGTATGAACAAGCATATGGCTTGTGGAGTGTTCTCCTTCCTTAAGGAGTGAATGTATTGTGTTGCCCTACCATAAGGGTTTGATCAATAAAGAATCATTTCTATCTATTTCTATCTTGTTATTCTGGGGTTATTTCTATTATCATAATATATTTGGGTTAGATCTACAACAAGTGGTATCAGAGCACTTTCTTGGGCACAAAAGTGGAATTTTTTTATACTTTTTGCGGGATTTCAAGGGCGGCGAGTTTGCATATCAGATCTGTATGTTTTCGTTCAAGATCTGAAAAATATGATTGCATATCTGTAATCCTTGTGAAAAAATAGCCAATTTCAAAAAAAAAATCGGTCGAATCGGAGTCCGGATGAAGGAGATATCGCTGATCTACAAATCAGTAGGGTTGGAGACAATTTTTCGGGGCAGCGAATTTGCGGCGCAGATCTAGACCACTTGGCACCAGATCTATACAATCTAATTGTAGATCTGGATTCTTTGTGAAAAAATACCCAAATTCAAAAAAAAAATCAGTTGAATCGGAGTCCGGATGAGGGAGATATCGCTGATTTAAAATCGGCTCTTTTTGCAGAAATTTTGGGTGACGGCAGGAGAGTAGCAGCGCAGATCTAAAATTCCAGTGTCTGAATCAGGATTTCTATCACATGGGCAGATGCAGAGTGGTTGTTCCATTTCTAAAAACAGATTATAATAGATATTCTGAGCAATATTCATGGATCTGTCACCATTTCAATTTTTCACCAATATTTATGTGATGGCGGGCCTAGATCGGAATTCGAGGGAGTTGTATAAATTTGATGGTTCTAACCCGTCCGCATGGCTAGCACAAATGGACCAGTATTTCAAATTGAATCGTCTCCAAGATGATTGGACTAAGCTAGGAGTGGGGACCATGTACTTGGACAATGAACGATGGCAATGGGCGGAATGGCATCAACGTCACAATGGACCTTTTGCGAGTTGGGCCCAATTTGCCAAAGCTCTTATAGAGCGCTTTGACCGTAAATCAAATCTTGTGAATAAGCACACACAGACAGACACACAGCCTAGCAAAGCTATTATTTTTACAGGAAAGAAGGAAACCAAGGAACCAAAAGGGTTATTTTTGGCTGGTATCTCGGTAGTGCAGGTTCATGGATTGATTCAGAAGGAGAAAATCATTGTGTCTATCAATCCGAGTTGCAAACAAAATCTTATAAATGTCAACTTGGCAAAGAAATTGCAAGTCCCAGCAAAACAAATTGAACATACACAGGTTGATAATGAGGATGTTCAAGTGTACAAGGATTTGAAGATTTCTATGGATAAATATGTGTTGCATGGTGATTTTTATGCTTCAGAGATGGATAATATGGATGTTGTTTTGGGATATCCTTGGATGGAATCCGTGGGTACTATCAATATTAATGTGCAGAAGAAATTCCTGAAGCTATGGTATAAAAAGAAGAAAATTACATTACAGGATATTTCCATCCATAAACAGGTAGAGCACATGGAGGCTGAAGCAGAAGAGGTTCAAGGGACTGACATATCAGATGATGAGCCTTTGATGATCGACAATCAAACACAAACAGAGGCTGCAGAAGAAAAGGTTACAGGTGATGATACATCAGAGGAAGGCTTAGTGGCTGAAGTTATATTGAAAAAGAAGACACCACAATAGGCCCTACAGCAGGGTGAAGTCAAGCAAAAGCCATCATGGGTTAAAACTTCAAGATATCATCACCCACATCACCCCGCAAGACAACCGTCAAGATGGAAACCAAAGAGTCAGATGACGGATACAAAGGAGAGACGATCCACCTACTACACCTCAACACAGAAGAGCTGCCACGATCAACTTCCATCTCAAGCGAGCGAGGCACCAGCGAGATTGAGGGTTCACCTTTCTCTTGGATGGCTAGATGCACGCGCTTGGTATCAGTGGACTACTCTTTTGAGTAGATCTTATTATTTGTGTTCTTCTCATGTTTCGGGGACGAAACATGCTAAGGGAGGTGGAATGTTATGTACCTAGGGGGGGTAATATGGGGTACCGAGGGAGGTACCCAAGGTAATAATGTAATAATGGGATGGGCCATAGTAATAAATAAGGTGGTTAACCCATGTCATGTAAGGAACCACAAGTAGTTAATA
This sequence comes from Pinus taeda, assembly GCA_000404065.3. Classification (NCBI taxonomy): domain Eukaryota; kingdom Viridiplantae; phylum Streptophyta; class Pinopsida; order Pinales; family Pinaceae; genus Pinus; species Pinus taeda. The sequence continues at coordinate 5,687 of APFE031715245.1, read as the reverse complement.
ATAATGTAAGGGGCCCATGGTATTAGTTGATGATATGAGGAAACCATGGTAATGATGCATGGTATTGTATGTATGAGGCCTATATAGAGGCTAGAGACTACACATGGAGGGAGATGAAGAGAAGTATTATTGTATGAACAAACATATGGCTTATGGAGTGTTCTCCTTCCTTAAGGAGTGAATGTATGGTGTTGCCCTACCATAAGGGTTTAATCAATAAAGAATCATTTCTATCTATTTCTATCTTGTTATTCTGGGGTTATTTCTATTATCATAATATCTTTGGGTTAGATCTACAACAACTTCGGATTGAGGCAGTAAGGTATTTTCTTAACTCACTTCGCATCTAGTTTTAGAGTGATATTCAGGACACCCAAGTCTCCTATTATCCCTTTCAGATCTGAAAACTTCGTGGGGAACAGATTGTTGACACCTAATCCTCATGATTGGGTGAATTTATGTAAATAATTAAATTATGAATGTGAACAGTCATTAGGAGATGAACTGAACAGTCACACCCTATTGTATATAACAAAGACATACCTGATGGAATAAAATGAATCAGTTTTTCTGCCTCATGGAGTTACTTCCTGGCCTAACATGGTATCAGAGCCAGCTCCTTTTTTTTAGCTCTCGTGCTCTTTGTAACTCCTTTGTCTGTCTGCCATATTCCTTTTATAAAACCTGCGCCCTGCTCTTCTGAAGCGTTGTCCTGTCCAGCACTGCCCATACTGTTCTGAAAGAAGCGTTGTACGTTAAAAAAAAATTGTGAATGTTCTGACATTATAATTGAACACTGGTTCTGACTTGTTTCAGTCGCACCATTTCATTGAACGCTGCTCTGATATGGTATTGGAAATCGCCCATTTTTTACTACACCTCATCTTTTGAACGTTGTTCTGACATTATTGAACGCTGGTTCTGACTTATTTCAGTCACACCATTCCATTGAACGCTGCTCTGATATGGTATTTGTATCAATGCGTCCTGATATGACATTCCATTGACTACGCTCTGTGTTCATTCCATTGACAACGCTGTGTGTTCATTCCATTGACAACATTGTGTGTTCTAATATTCTTTCATATATGTGAACGTTGTCTATTGAAATCTAGAGGAGAATACCATCTCAAACGTGAACATTGTGTGTTCTAATATTCTTTCATATATGTGAACGTTGTCTATTGAAATCAGAGGAGACTACCATCTCAAACGTGAGCCAAACCCTGGTTTACGCACATTCACATTCAGGGGAGTCTTCCATGTAACAATTGAGTCTGATTCTCTTGATGAATTAACATTGCTAATATCCTTCAATGGACTTTTCTCTGTTCCTTTCCTCTCAGTCCCACGTTTCTTCTTGGAGTTTTCATTAATTCTTGGAATTTCCCCCCTTCGGACTGCCAGGGGAATAGGATGGATTCCCGCTCTGACTATACATAAAATCATAGACAGAAACGTCCGAGAATTTGACGAGGAGCTTGTCCGAGGCAGCCTTAACGAGGAGCTTGAATGCAAGAGGTAGCGTGCATTAATGAAAAGATCACATAATATGTAGCAGAATATTTGGTGGAGGCAGAACGTCCATGATGCTTTGAGCCCTTTTAAAAGAGGTTGTATACTGCGTGTGAATTGAATGATTTTTATTGGTAGCCATGTACATTTTGAAAGTCATTTTTACTATATATTGGTAGAAGTATTCTTTTCTATCAGCAAAAGTTTTTTTTTTACAAAATGCACTCAATCATATCCATGGTAGGAATAGTTATCACTGGCAAGGAGAACTATCCTGAATGGTCCCGGATGATAAAGCACACCTTCATCTTCAATGAGTTGAAAGTGGCTAACAAAGAAACTTGAAAGTGTTCATCCTGATGAAATTGGAAAAATAGAAACCAAAAATTCAAACCAACAAAATGGAGGTGATGTAGATGACTCTAATTCACCTGTTGATATGGATGTTTCTTATGATTGTGAACTGAACTTGTCTACATATTTTGAACCAACTTCCTTCAAAGAAGCTACTTCTCATGATGAATGGAAAGAAGCAATGCAAAAGGAGTATGATGCCCTCATAAAGAACGACACTTGGAAGCTGGTTGATCCTCCATTTGGAAGAAAACCAATTGGCTGCAAGTGGGTCTACAAGAACAAGTATAAAGCTGATGGCTCACTTGACAAGCACAAAGCTAGGCTTGTGGCAAAAGGTTTTGCACAAAAGGAAGGGGTCAATTATGAGGAGAATTTTGCCCCCACAACAAAATGGGCCACCATCTAGACACTCTTTGCACTAGCAACTCAGAACGGTTGGAAAGTCCATCAAATGGATGTAAAAACTTCTTTCTTAAATGGAGATCTAAAAGGGAATGTTTTTATGTCCCAGCCTGAAGGATTTGCTATGAAAGGACATGAACATAAAGTATGCAAACTTGTGAAGTCCTTGTATGGCCTAAAACAAGCACCATGAGCCTAGTATGAAAAACTAACTGAGCATCTTCTGAAACTCAATTTCAATCATTTTGATCTTGATGATGCAACTTTATTCGTCAAGAAAGTTGGAAAAATGATTGTATATCTTGTGGTATATGTAGATGATCTTTTAATGACAGGGAACAATGAAAGTTGCATTGCATCCATAAAGAAGGAATTGCGGAAAAGTTTTGAAATGACTGATTTGGGATATGTTCATTACCATCTTGGCATTGAAGTAACCTAACATCCAAAGTCCATATTTCTTTATGAAAAGAAATACATTAGAGATTTGTTGAACAAGTTTGGCATGACAGAGTGCAATCCTCTTACTACTCCAATGGAACAAAACTTAAAGCTCACATCTATTGAAGGAAAGGAATTTGAGGATGCAACAAAGTATAGACAGCTCTTGTAGGAAGTCTCAACTACCTAACTACTACCAGACCAGACATTTCATTTGTTGTTGGAATCCTCTCCAGGTTTATTTAAAAGCCTTGTGAGGGACATTGGTCTGCTGAAAAAAGAGTTCTAAAGTACTTGAAGGGAACTCAAGACTTTGGAATCAAGTATACACAGGTGGATGACTTCAGCTTGATCGGATACTCTAATTCAGACTTCGATGGAGACAAAGAAACTGGGGTATCTACTTCAGGATATGATATGAGTCTTGGATCAGGAGCTGTCTCCTGGAGATCACGCACACAATCAGTTCCAGCAGATTCCACAACAGAAGCAGAATAAGTGGCAGCAGCTGAAGCAATAAAAGAAATTGTGTGGCTCGGGAAAATTCTTGAAGATTTGCAGGTAAAACAAGTACAATCAACTCCACTCATGATTGACAACACCTCTGCAATAAAGTTGGCCAAGAACCCAAAGTTCCATGATCGAAAAAAGCACATCAATACTAAATATCATCTGATCCGACATCATGTTGAGGCCAAAACAATCCATCTCCGTCATTGTTCCACAAATGAGAAAATTGCAGACATCTTCATTAAAGCGCTTGGAAGAGAAAATCTTGAAAGATTCAGAACGATGCTTGGACTCACCAACATCCCTTCAGGTTAAGGGGGGGAATGTTGACACCTAATCCTCACAATTGGGTGAATTCATGTAAATAATTAAATTAGGAATGTGAACAGTCATTAGGAGATGAACTGAACAGTCACACCCTTTTGTATATAACAATAACATACCTGGTGGAATAGAATGAATCATTTTTTTGCCTAATGGAGTTACTGTCTAGCCTGACAAGTTCTCCCACATGTACGCGCTTTCCCTTGCATGAAAGTGCATGTATACGCATACGCGACTTTGGAACGTCTAACCTGCGTGTATACGCGGCTTCGTTAAGGTGAACTTGTGTATATATGATTTCCTTCATTCTGAGAGCCTAAAATGTGATCTGTCATCAGAGTGAGTTGCCATCAAGGAAAACACCTATGCCATAGCGCCAAACCTGTGCAATAATGCCAACAATCTCCCCTTTTGGACTTGATGGCAACCCCAATATCCTCAAAGTCATTCTCCCCCTTTGTCATCAAGGGCAAAGGGTTGTGCTCCCATGACTGAAATCTCTGCTCTGCTGTGCTGAACATGCTCCCCTTGGCTGTAGGCAATATTTGCAAAAATATGTTCTTTAAAAAGAACCATGACTTACACATCATAAATGACCTTCCTATCACCAAAAGACTCTATGCATACATCCATCACCCAACCAAGTGGGGATACATCAGAAATTTACATATGTCAACCAATTACATTACATCATTCATCCTAGGCATAGTGGGGAAACCAAAATAGGCCGTTACATGACCTTGATAAAAAGAAGATATACATGACATAGAGACGAAATATCTAGAGCAAGACAATGAAAGTCATCAATAACTACTATCAGCAACATTTGTCAATCATTATTCAGATCAACAACCATGTTCTCTTTCTGTTCTCCCTCTGCATGTGTTCCACCTAAAACCAACAAGAGTTGTGAACTTGAACCAAAAGCTTCTAAGGTAATGCCAACAGTGCATCATTAGAAGATTATCTGCTCCCCCTAAACCTGTGCCAAATTGTCTTTGTCAGACCCATATCAAACTATCTTCAACCAGAGTCTGTCCCTACTGATATCCTTCAAACCTCCATATACGCGACTGTATCTGCATAAACTGGCGTATGTACGTGGATCCTCCTCATACAACTCGCATACAACAACTTTTCTTTGAAACAAGCAAGTTTCAACAGCAGGATGAAGCATCAACTACTCCTAGCTTTTGTCTGAGGCATTCAAATGTTTCCCTGGGCAGTGGTTTGGTGAGTATATCAGCAACTTGTTCCTTAGAGGGAACATACTCCAACTTGACTTTTTGTTCCAGCACTTGTTCCCGAAGAAAATGATATTTGATAGGATGTGCTTGTATTTGAATGCATGACTGGATTCCTTGAAATGCTAATTGCACTTATTAAAACATAAGAGGGAATAGGTGGAGTACAAGTGATTTGATAATCCGCAAGGTTTTCATCACCCAAAGGAATGGGGTGCAACAAGATGCAGCAGCCACATATTCTCTTCAGCTATGATAATGCAATAGAACTTTGTCTTGCTGAACAAGATACTATCTGGAACCCATAAGAATGCACCGCACTAGTGCTTTTCTGTCATCCACGCTTCTAGCCCAATCTGCATCTATATAAGCATGAAGAGTGAGATCTGCATCTCTAGGATACCATAAGCCATAGTTTTGAGTTCCTTGAAGATACTTGAAAATTCTCTTTACTGCCTGAAGATGAGTTTCCTTAGGATTTTCCTGAATCTTCCAACCATTCCTATTGCATGCATGATGTCTGGTCGGGTACCTATTAAATAGAGCAGACTTCCAATCATGGATCTATAGGTTGTTTGATGCACTGTTGTTGATTCATCATTTGCACTAAGGCTGCATCCTGTGACCATAGGAGTACATACTGGTTTCGAATCTTCCATGCCATACTTCTTCAAGATCTGTTTGAGGTACTTGGTTTGAGATAAAAAGATACTGCCTTTATTTTGTTGGATTTGTAAACCAAGAAAATATGTCAGTTCTCTAAGAAAAGACATTTCGAATTCCTTCTGAATCACCAAGGCAAAGTTTTGACTCATAGCTTCTTCGTTGCTGCCAAAGATGATATCATCTACATACACAACAAGTATTAGCAATTTGTTATTTTCAATTTTTATA
>APFE031715240.1:0-124425 GCA_000404065.3 Pinus taeda | reverse complement strand
GTTTGAGAGCTCTTCTTTATTTCTGAAAAATGTCTTTTTATAGCAAGAAAATTTCAGCAAAAAATTACAGCAAAATATTTTTTTCAGCAAGCAAACTTATCCGTTTTCAGCCCAACGGACCACCTGGAAACTTCTCAGTTTTTAGCAAAAAAAATCAGCTTTTTTTTGCTTGTTCTTGCTGCTGTTCTACTTGTCCTTCTGCTGTTCTGATTTTGCTGAAGAGCTGCCTGGTATGTGTGCCAAACTGCTGCCTCTTTCTCCTTCTTGTCCAGAAATCTCCCTTGCTCTCTTGCTCTCCTTCTCTCAATCTGCTCATGAAAGAATTGAATGATCTTTTCCTCCTTTTCCTCTCTTAATATAACTCCAAGTGACTTTTGGGTGATCCAAGTGACTTTTGGGTGATCTCTAAATCCAATGGCTGAAATAGATTTAGATCAATGGCTGAGATTAAATGCACATTTAAATCTCACTTTCTATTTTTTAATTCACCCACTTTAATAAAGACCCACTTAGTCATTTATTTCCAAAGTCACTTTTCCTTTCTAATTTTACATTAACTTTATTAAAGTCACTTTAAAATTAGACTTTAGTAACTTTATCACTTAAAGTCATTTTTAAATTAGATTTTAACTTTATAAAAAATTATAGTCACTTTAGGAGAAAAATTAAAATCTTTTGGACACTTTTCCCTAGGCCAAAGATCAAAGCCTAAGGGAACCACCTGTCCTCCGGTAGCAAATTTCAACATATACAACAGTAGGACGAAAAATATCCTAAGCTGCGTTTACAGAAATAGAGTATTTACACAATAAAAAATAAAACTGTCTAATGATCTGGGACTATTTTGGTGCTGCGCTGTTTGATGACTATCACTGAAAAAGTTGAAAAGTGGTTGAAGATAGCTGGCTGTTCCCTCAAAAATTGAATGCTGTTCAATAATCCTTTATTAAGTAAATTAGTTAATTCTTCCCAGCGTTTCTTATATGGGATAGAAATCTTTGTTACCCTCCTGTAGATTTCATCCATCTCGGTATATTTAGTAAAAGTGTGTTTTACCAAAAATATATGCTTGATTTCATCTAGGATGAAGAAAGAATCCCCGAGTGTTTTTACTATGAGAGCTGGTGTTGTTGATCCTTTGATATTGGCTATTGAAGCTGCATCGGTGCCCACCTTTGTTAATTTTTTGACATAATCCTCAATTGGCATCAGTTTATCATTAGTAACCATCATAGAAGGTAAACCTTTGCTGATCAAAGGTTCAATTTTGTTGAAGAATCTCTGAACCATGTTGTTAACATTGTTGCACTTTTCTTGTCGCTGAAGGTTGAGATTTCTCTTAGTGATAATCTTCTTTACTTCTAATATTGTTGTAGTTCTGTCACTTATCCTTAACTCCTCAAGCTCATAGTCATCCTTGCAATTCAGAAATTTGATTATATTAGAGGCAGTCTCTGGCATATCCTCCAGCTACCTAGTTATGGATTCCACTGCTTCCTGAGCTTTCTCCAAAAGATCGTTTTGATTGAATATTATCTGAATGGAGGGCCAAATCTCCTTGATTGCCTTTGTAATTTCTTCCCACATAATTTCTTTTGCTAAACCCAACTTGTTTCCTATGAAAGAATCTGTGAGTTCTTTCTTCAACATTTCCACTTGGCCTTTGAGTCTGTTTGTTTCAGTTGTGTGTGAATTGTCTGATATAGACTTCATAAGCTGTAACTCTTTGAGTTCATCCTTTAGTTTATTGATTTCTCCTGTCTGGAAAGACAGGTTTTGAACAACTTCAGTGAGATGTTCAGCTCTTTTTGCTGTACCTGTTGCTGATGTAGTGGCTGTAGTAGAAACTGTAGTGATGGGAACTACTGCAAGAGAGACTACATCCACTGAAGTTTGAATGTTCTTGATAGCTTCCTCCTTCTCCTTAACTAATTTCTCCATCTTCTCCTCCATTTGTTTTATTTGCAAATTTCGTTCTATGATGAGTTTCATCATATCTGACTTTTGAGTCTCTGTCTCCTCGATTTCTTTGGCCATTGGATCTTCAAATGCTGGTAGTTTCAGCTGTTTCTTTAATGCTGCAACCTCAATGTTCTTTTTCTTAATGAGCTCCTCTGCGACATTTATGTTTGAGGGATCATATCCCATCCTTAGCACTATATTTTCCAAAGACTGAATCTTGGTATCCTTTGTTAATGAGGAGACCTACTCCAACTTTAATTGTGATTTAATGTTGGCCAATGTAACTTGCATCTTTGACAAACTCATAGCAGTGTTTGTCAAGGTTGAAGCAATCATCTGTCCAGTTTGTTTGTGCATCTCAATTTGATCAATTAGATGCACATCCTTAACATTAAATTCAAAAGAAGTGTGTTTCTGGTATTGTGTTGCAGTCCTGGGTTGAGGAACTTGGGCCTGCAAGAAAGCCATTTGCATCTTCCCCTTCTCAGAATCGAAGATTGAAAGAAGCTTGGCTTGAGAGCTAGAAGAATGCTTCCAGAACTAGGTGTAAGTATTCAACTTCAATTCCTCATTCTTTGTTTTGATTTCACTAAAGACATGGAAGATGTCTTCCTCTTTATTCTCTGGAGTGCTTCCAACAATTTGGACTATCTGTTGTTCATGAGAAGTGGTAGATTGAGTTGGAGATTGTAAAGACTGTTCACCAGATTGTGAATCAATATTCATAGAGACTCTTTGTTTCTTTTTCCTGTGAAAAACCTTGAAGCCTTGGTTTGTTGCCTCTGCTACAGGTGAACATTGTTCTTCCCTCCCTCTTTTGGTTGTCTTTTCCTGTGCAATTGGAGTTTGCATATTTGATGTAGAGACTGCCTGCTCCTCAACCTCTTGGAGGGTATTTTCTGTCCATTCCAACTGGTTCTTGAACTGTTCTATCTCAGGCCTAGCTGTATGATGATATGGTGTGAATTTATTTTCCACCCTGAGTTTGGAGATGATTTCCAATGGGTCATATGACCAAGAGAAACTGAGAGCAAATTTCATTTCCTTTAGTAGCTTATCATCTTCCTCCCCTGCTGCCCTGGTATTACAAATGAAGGGACCAACTTGAGCTTTGAGCTTAAATTGCGATTTCTTTTTGGCATCTACAAAATGTACTTCATCTGCATTCAATGTTTGCCTCAAGTAATCCAATGCAAAGATTCTAATAGGGAGGTAATTTGGCAGTTTGTAGGGTGGAAGCTCATAGCCAAAAACCCTAATTTCTGTGTAGTTTTGGTAGCAATACCAATCTCTTGTTGCAGCTTGATCTATGAACTGAAGTTCTTTGATTATCTCTTCACTGATCCTAGGTAATGGAGTGCTGCTCATAAGGCCGAGGGCTGGATGAATAAACAATTCTATGAACTGCTTATATGTGAATTCTTCTTTCTCCTTCATCCCCATTGAAGTCCAGAAAATCATTGACTGTGGCGATCCTTCTTCATCAAGTTTTTGCAAAGAAAATGGGAATTTGTCTCCCTAAAAATATATAAAAAGATACACAAGTACCGAAGCATATTTGAATACTTCTTCAGTGTTAAATTTGACAAACTTCTCATGGATGGTTTCATCTATGAAATGACTGAAATCATAAATAACAGTGGGCTTAGAATCAAAAGAAAATATGGTTAAGAAACAAAGGATGGCTTCATTGACAGACTGATCAGAGTGATAACCCAACAAATAGGACAGGATAGTAGTAATATGCCTGGTTCTATCAGGAAACATAGATGAATCATAAGGGGGATTTCTCTTTGGTAGAGGACTACCAATTGCTAAAAATAGTTCCAAGGTCTGGGATCTCTTGGTAAAGTCCAATTTGTTATAAGCTTCTATCAGGTTTTCATGAGAAAAAGGATGAGTTGGTGTAGTGGCAGGGACCTGCAACATTTTCTCAATTGAATCAACGTTAATAGGACAAAGGATTTCTCCAGTAGCTAAGATAATGGCTTTCTGGCTGGGATCATAGGATTCATGGCATTTTCTCAAGAACTCTGGAGCTCTGTGTATTTGTGGAAAAATATAGTAAGGTAATTGGGATTCCCAGAGCCCAATTTCATCACTCTGGTCAATTAGCTGCTCTTCCCACCAACAATAAATTTCAAATATATTAAATTGAGAAGAAGTCTTAATGATTTTGCAATCCTTGTCAACTAATGGAGCATGGTGGAAATCAATTTCTGGTTGAATTAGAGGATTTGAAACTTTTGCAATTGCTTTTCCCTTGGGAGGCATTTTGTCAAATGAAATTGCAGACTGTAAATGACAAAATGGTAAAAGGAGTTACCAGAGTGGAGATAGGTAACTGACAAGTGGACCTGGAAGATGTGCTTGCGAATAGGACAAGTGGCTGAGCTGTATGAGCAGGCGGGCTTGAAGAATAATCTTGGTCGCAGAAGTTAACTGTGTAACCTTTTAAATGCATGACACAGTGTTTATAAAGAGAAAAATGGAGTGGGAGTGTGGTGCCGAATGTTTAAAAATGCATTAATTATCCAACAAGTTAATTAACGGACATGTGGTTATAAATGTGCGGGAGCGGAAATGAATGGGCAACGGATAGGTGGCAAATGATTGGACGGGGGACATGAAGTGAAATGTGATGTGGTGTGGCGGTAATGGCTATGAAGGATACTGCATTCAGGGGTAAGACGGAGTGGTTTTTGGTTTTGGGATTTTTAGTCTCGAAAGACTAAAAGGTACTTTTGTGGTTTATATAGGCGATATTAAACTCTGCCCATTTCGGCCCCCTCCTGGCCGATAAACTTTGGACGACGAATGAGGGCCAAAAGGGAGTGTGGGCCATATGATTGCAGAAGAGTGTGCGGGATGAGAGGTGAGGTGGAGGGAGTTTAACATGTGAGCGGGGAATGATCGGTGGGGTCACGATATGATAGGCGGACGCGACGGCTGTGTGTCCGGGTGTTTTAATGAATGATGTGATAGCATATGAATGAAATAACATAAATTCCGAACTTTGGTTATTCGAAAAATGATGCAGGAGGTCAATTAAACAACAACTGAACAACAAATGGTCCCACATTGACTTCCCTTTAGAACAACACTTCACTCTATGTCGTTGATCTCCTCTCTCCAGATCTAACGGTCATCAGTGACATCAAAAATCGCACTTTCTTTCGCCCAAGGTTCATTCACTCATGAATGATGCGACGCGATATTGATCCCATGGTCAACAATCAATAGTCATCCAATGATTGACAACGGTATCGCACAGGAACTTGTGTGACGATTGACAACATCTCAGACTTTCACATTTCTACCCACCCTTCTATTCCTAACATTTTTACTTATCCTTCCAGAGTGCATTTGAACTAGCAACCCAATATTTTCTTTTTATTAACAATCTATCTCTATATCTTCCATTGGCTCAGATTAAATTGTTGAACCAATTTATTTTCTACCTATGAGAATTAATTTAAAACAAATCCAATTATGATGCAACTATATAATTGGATAAAATAACCTAGTGTGGCATCTAAACAAACTGCACACAACTATTATTTTTCAAACTGAATATAGAACAAAGTAGCGGCATTTAGATTTGCAACACTTCAGAGTTGATTTCTTTTTCTTTTCTGTCTAACCTAACAATTTATTTTGCTTTCATTTTTTAGGGCATCTACCCTAACATTTTCTTTGATATGGATGTATTTATCAAAATATTTTCCTAACATTTTTTTATTCAATATTCTTTTTGTCCATATCCTATCTTAACATTTTGTAAATACATTTTCATTTTTTGTCTAATTTGTTCTAACTTATCAAAACCAAAAAATGCTACAACATTGGCTCCAACTGGGGATTGCTTTCTCTTGTAGAATGCAAAGAACCTGCAGATCTATGTGCCATCTCCTTGCGCTATGGAGTCCTTTGTTGTAAAAAATCTCACTGAGAGCTTAAAAAGTAAAAGAAACAAGAGTTTTTACAATGAAATGTATTCCAACTTCTCAGTATTGAATGAAATTTTTGAGAAACCTTCCATTTACAAGATAAGTGGAATATAGTCCCTCAAGATTTTGTAGCACAGAAGTGTTGTTACCCTTTACTTCAACAATTGCTAAAGGACCAAACAATAGGTTATCAAACTTACCATGCTTTCCTTTTTCCTCCCTCCTGGAGTCCCATCTTAGAACTAGGTCACCTTCCCTGAAGTCCCTTCCCCTGGCTCTTCTGTCAAACAGGCTTTTCATCTTATTATGATATTTCTTCAATTTGTATTGAACTTCATCTCTGTTTTCATTTAGTTCAATAATTTGATTTATCCTTCTTGAAAAATCATCAGGTTCATCTGTTGAGTCTTGCAAGAATTTTAAAATTGGGAAAGCCAAATTGGTGGGAAAAATTGCATGTTTCCCATAGACTAACTGAAAAGGAGATTTCCTAGTAGATCTTTTTGGAGTTATTCTGTTTACCCATACTACATAAATTAAATGAGAGTCCCAGCTCTTTTTATGATCTACTAGGGTCTTTTTGATTACCTTTACCAGACTTTTATTTGAGGATTCTGCAAGGCCATTACCTTGAGGGTAGTATGGAGTTGAATGATGTAACAGAATCTGATATTTCTAGCAAAACTCAATCATTTCAACACTGGAGAATGCTGCTGCATTATCTGTGACAATTTGAGTTGGGCAACCAAACATAGATAAGATATTTTCTTAAATGAATTTAATTACTACTGAATCGGTAGCATTTCTTACTGGAATTTCTTCTACCCATTTAGTGAAGTAGTCTGTTGCTGTGAGGATCCATTTGTGCTGATTACTTGAAGTGGGATGGATTTCTCCAACAAAATCTAATCCCCATTGAAGGAAAGGTGCTGAGATTATTGATGGTACTAGTGGAAGAGCTGCTAGTTTCTGCTTACCAGCAAACATCTGACAAGGAACACAACCTTTGACCTTTGCCCCCACTTGTAAGAACAATGTTGGCCAATAAAATCCTCCCCTTAAAGTCTTGTATGCTGTTGCTCTCCAAGCATAATGTCCTCCACAAAATCCTGTATGGAACTGATCAATGATTCCTTTAGTTTCTAATTCTGTTAAACATAATAACAAAATATTCAGTGGATCTTTCCAGTACAAATTTGCATTTATGATGCAGTACTTGACTGCTTTCAATTTAAGTTTTTTACATTGGGCTTTGGAAAATGATGCTGGGCATTCAAAATGGAGCAGAAAATTTACAATGTCTTGATACCAATCTGACAATAGAAATTTGTCGTCAATATGTAAAGGGCTAATCTGATCTAAAGGTAAAGGTTCTTGTGGATTCTTTTCTTCAAGTTGAAGAGAAGGTTCTTGTGGATTCTCCCCTTGTAAAATTAGAAAAGGTTCTTGTGGATTCTTCCCTTGTGCAAGGACAGAAGGTTCTTGTGGATTCTTTCCTTGTACTTCTAAAATAGAATTGATTCCAAACACTTTGCAATTGGATTCTGCTAGAAGCTTGGCTAATCCCTAGCCTTTTACTAGCTTTGTAGTTTTGATAGTTAGATCAAACTCAAGTATTTGAGTGATCCACCTACCTCTTTTCCCATCAGTGTCAGGTTGAGTTAAAACGATTTTTACAGCACCATTAGGAACATATGCAGTAATAGGTGAATGTAGGACATACATCCTGAAATATTTCAGGGCTTGAATGAGGGAATAGGCTTGCTTCTTGATTATGTCATACTTAAGCTCGACATCTCTCATAACCTTACTGAAAAAGGCTATGGGCTGGTCATGGGAATCTTCATTCTTTTGTAATAGAACAACAATAAGGGTTGTTTCTGAGGCAAAAGAAAAGATACTGAATGGTTTAGTATAATCAGGGTTGGCCAAGGTGGGAGCTTCGGAGATAGCTTTCTTGATCTGATCAAATGCATGCCTGGAAGAGACAGTCCATTTAACTTCATGATCTTTTCGGAGCATGTCAGTTATATCTTTTACAATCTCTGCATAATTTGGGATGAATCTCCTTAAAAAATTAATCTTACACAGAAAAGCTTGAATTTCTTTCTTGTTTCTAGGTAAGGTTAATGTTTCAATGGCAAACACACGCCTGGGATCAATTACTACTCCTTCCTTTGAGATTATATGGCCCAATAGTTTTCCTTCTTTGATAGCAAACAAAGACTTTTTAGGCTTCAATGATATCCCAAATTTCCTACACCTGTCAAAAACTTTCATCAAGTGCTTTAGATGTTTCTAATAAGATTTAGAAAAAACAGTAATGTCATCAAGATAAATAACCACAAATTTGTTTACCTGACCCATAAAAGCCACATCCATAGCTCTCTGAAATGTTGCTCCAACATTTGATAAGCCAAATGGCGTTCTAGCTTACATAAATGTACCCCAGGGTGTAGTGAAGGCTGTCTTTTCCCTGTCTGCTGGATCAACATTCACTGGATTATAACCTGAAAAGCCATCAAGCATAGAAAGTCTTTGTGCTCTTGAAACCATTTGAAGTAAGTTTGTCTTCACCTCAGCTCTGATACCATGTAAAGTTTTGTAGATGTTTTATGCTAAGAGCAATTTCACTTTTCACACAGCAATCATACAAGTAGTTAAGCAAAATGCAGATAGAACATATAAGCAGATCTTACAGAAGACAAATCAGAAACAGGAAAAAATGTGTGTGTTCGTTTCGGCGGTCAACAGATGCTTCAACCAGCAAAGTCTCCTTTGGTCAGCCAGCCCAGATGTGTCACAACAACCCTCCAACCAGTAGATGAGTCAACCCAAGTCAATTCTCAAAAGTCAACGTTGTCCTGAAAAGTCAACGCAGGGACAGCAAGCTAAAAGTCAACGCAGCAGCAAAACAGTCAACCCTTTGACCTCAATTTTGTGCCAGCTAGTACGGCCTTCAAAAATCGAACCTTCCACAAGTTTTCAGCTTGATTGGACCAAGCGTTGACCAAAGTCAACGCTGGTCAAACTTCTGCGAAACCCTAGCAACAGAAAATCGTACTACAGCTCAGCCGTACGGTCTGTCCTCTTCGTCCTTCCCACGTGTGGCTGAAATTCGTCCTCCAGGTAGCTCGTACTCTTTAGGATGAGAGAGGAAGATGTGAGTTGTGTTGTGATGAAATTCTCTCCAACTTTTCCTGTATTTATATCCATCAATGAGGGTGTGTGACACATCTGTTGGGCATGTGAGCCTACATTACAAAACTGGCCGACCTTGCACATATAATTTATTAAGAATAATAAATTCAAAATATAAGTTCTGCTCATCGAATTAAGACTATTTTTATATGGATTTTACACCTCTCAGAAAGAGGAATCCAACAAAAATATTAGCCTCTTAATCTGAGCATCAGAACATGGAGTTTGGACCTAGTTGTCCAAATTTAACAGCATGCATGTAGGATATGGTTCACCCTGTCCCTACTCTTGCTGGTTTGCATGCATGTAGGATGTGGTTTATCCTTTCCCTACGCGTGGTTGACACGTGTTTGTAGGATGTGGTTTCCCCTTTCCCTACGTGCGGTTGTGGCATGTGTTTGTAGGATGTGGTTTCTCGTTTCCCTACGTGTGGTTGTGACATGTGTTTGTAGGATGTGATTTCTCCTTTCCCTACGTGTGGTTGTGAGCAGGATGTGATGTATTCTTTCCCTACTGGTGTTCCTGCATCATCCTACCCATGTCGATTGGGACACATGGGAAGTACCTCTCATTTGGCCAACGAGTTGGAAAAAGTGGATAGGGAGCATAGCACTATCAATGGATGCATCGTGTATTGTCGTACTCTCTATGTCTAGGATGTTGATGTTCAACAAAGTTGATCACTTGAGATCAAGTCTGACTTCGGTTCTTCACATGGTTATGTGGACTGATTTTTGTCAGTGAACAGTGGTAAGGTCTTGTGACTCACTCTCGATCGATTCTTCTTCATTATCTATATCAGTGTTCAAAAGAGTTGAGACGAGATATAGAGATGATTCATGGCGCCATGATGGCATGATGATCGGTGACAATCGCTGATGGATTGGCAGGTGGAATTCTCCCTAGTTGAGAGGGAGTGTTAAAATTGGCAACTAGGGCAAAATTCCACTTTGGACAACTCCTTTGGGGAAGATAATTGTGGCATTGAATTCCTCTTTTCGAGAGGATCAAAATCGACCTAAAGATCATCAAATTTGGTGAAGGAGAAATGTGTTTTTGATTTTATACCCACTCATATGCAAATGTCAAGGTCGGCCTCTCCTCCATAGAGCCCAAACGACATGTCGCTAGAACCACTCCAATTCCTATATATAGAGGTGCTTCCAACCTCATTTGAGCACCACACACACATGTTCTTCTCTCTGAAATGACCGCAGAAGGAAGGTATTTCCAGTGAAGGATGAAGGGCTTGTTTGGTGTCATGACAGGGTTGTTGAATGGGCCGAGTCCCTTGAGAAGAAGGCCGAGCCTCTTAAGGTCAAGTCTGGGCACATTCATGGACTGTTCTGGGCTTATATATCTTTTATTGCAGGTCCCAGTTGTATCTAAGGTTGACCGCAGGCATAAGGAAGAGTTGAAATGTATGGGTGTAATTTTATAATCAGACATACCCTCTTCTAAGTGGGCCGCTCTTACTGGAGCTCTTCCCAAGCTGGCCGCAGGCCTTATCATGCTGAAGAATAGGCCTAGAGAGTATGCACTACCTAGGTGAGCCACAACCCTCATTCTGTGAAGACTGGCAGAAGTGGAGGCCTATTTGAGGGTTGAATTAAGTGCATTATTGTTCCAGAGGGAGGTCAGCTTATCATGAAGAGAGGCCGCAACAGAACAAGGGTGTTTTGGATATGTCTGTGATGGCTATTGCACTATGTCACATACCCTAACCAGGAGTTGTCATCATCAACAGTAATCTCCAGCAATTGCTTGAGCAGAGAAGATGTGATTAGATAATTCTGGATGCTAGTTGGATAGATTGAACAGCTTACAGTAGCTTCTTAATGAATTGCAACTAACCCTAACCAGTCATAGTCTCCTTAGTTGTATGACATCAAGAACATATTGACTGCTCCAGAATTACACTTGTGATTGGACCATATACTTATCTAAGGATCATGATTCTGGATCTACAAATTGGTAAGTCAATTCTGACCTTGAATAATTGTACTCTCTCCCTCTCTCTCTGTTGAACATTTGATTATAATAATAAGAATTGATAAAGGGTCTTCCCCATCTTGGGGTTTTTCCCTGGCTTGTGCCATATTCTTGTGTTCTCTTCTCTTGGCTTGTCTTCAGCACTTTTCATTTATGTTCTTTCTTCAGTTACTGTCTTATGCGATTGCTAATGGAAATGAAATTGATCGATAATTGGGCTAATAAGGATCACTGAAGTAACTGTCCTAAGCAAAGAACATGTTAGCCTAAAATTAACATGTTTTCTGAGTTTTCATTTGCATTTGTAATCTCAAGACTCAGCCTACAGTCTGTTTTTTCTTTATCTTAAATCTCAATTATCCATGGCTCCATATGCTAAAAGGCAGCTTGATCAAGCAAAGGAACATGCCATCCAAATTGAGCCAAATGATGACAAGTTGATCAAGGGAAAATATTCTAACCTACATATGAATGGGGGAATAAATAAGTTGAAACACTAACTAGCACAAACCCTGGGTAAAGATGTCATAGTTTGTGATCATTTCCCTGAAAAATTTACAGACAAAATGAAAGTTGATTTGGAAACCGTCACAAAAGAAAAACCAAAGAAAGCTAGGTTGAAGTTTAAAATTGCCAGAGGTGGTAGAAGATCAGAAATGCCACCTTAAGGTAGTGCCTCACTAAATAGGGAAATTGTTGCCAGTGCAACCATAACCTCTCCTTTTTTCGTTACTCACACAACCCCGGAAGATGAACCACCCATGCAGAGTTTTAATGAAATAAAGAAAAAAGAGGCAAATGTTGCAGTGGGGTTTTTGGTACTATGGTGCCACCTCCCATTTAACCTTGCAAGCTCTCCTTATCTTCAACTCATGGTAGATGCTATTGAAACAGTTGGCCCCAAATGCAAAGCACCCTCTTATAATGCAATCAAGGGAAAATAGTTAGATGAGGAGCTAGAGTTTGTCAACAAAAAGTTGGAAGACATTAAAAATTCAAAAGAGGATATCAGTTGCACCATTATGCCAATCATCGGATGGACAGCGACAAGGAATAGAACAATCATAAAAAGGTTTGTGGCATACGTTAAAAGAACCATGTTCATGAAATCTATTGATTCATCATCAAATGTCAAGGATGTAAAACTGTTAAATTCACTATTGGCAGAGATTGTTGAAGATGTTGGGGTAAAACATGTCGTCCAAGTAGCCATGAACAACATTGCAAATTATGTGGTAAATGGAAGACTACTATGTAAGAAATATCCCACCATTTTTTAGACCCAGTGTGTTGTTCATTATGTCAATTTGAGTTCCCAATATATTGGGTGTAGGAAATTGTAAATGAATGTAAAAAATTACCAAGTGCATATATGACCATGTTTGGGTGTTAAGCCTTATGAAAGAATTCACAGATGGCAAATTATTCACCCAGCTGTCACATGATTTGCAAAAAAAAATCTTTCACTGCAAAGTCTTTAGACCAAATACTTGGCATTGAGACAGTTGTTTGTTACTAAGAAATGGTTAGAATGGAAAGACAACACAAAATTGGATGCAGTGGTTGTTTCAAAGTTATTGCCATCACAGAAAAACCTTTTCTATATTACCATCACAGAAATAAAGCACCTAGTCCAACTGAAGTATGACCGAAGTGAGGAAGCTGCCTCAATGTATCATAGGATCTCAGAATCATGAAAAAGGCTGACATACTCAAAGAACAAATTGAAGTCCAAATTGCTAAGCTGATCCAAGTCTGGTCTAAAAATTTCGAGCACTAAAAACATTCATTTGGAGAGTATGAAAGGAATTCGAAGTTTGTTCTAATAGGGACTCAAGTCCGAGGTACCAGTTCAAGGAATTCAAGTAAGAGGTATGTAAACACAAGGCAAGTATGCTCATGAGTTCTTAGATTTTCAATATATCTAAATGGTTCATATAATCCTTGTTGATATCTAGTCTAGGCTAAAGAGTATACTCTCAAGACAACATAATAGAACCTCAATCCTCTCCCTCTAAGATTTACAAAGTAATCTAGGATTCCAAGCAAAATTCTTTGATTGAAAGAAGGAATAATTTTCATAGGATTCCATCCTCCATGTTTTCGTAGGAGATCTAACTTGAGAAATGAAGTCATGTTCTTGGTATCACATGTTTTGCTTGAAAGCATGCACTACAAGTATGGAGGATCATGGCTTACACTTCAAGAAATATCTTCAAGGTTTGTCAAGAATCATCTCTAGGGATGTCTATATATCTTATAAAATTCTCTTTATCTTATTTTTGTAATTTGCAATACATTACTAACATCTTTATGACTATCTATCTTGAATCATAACGATTCTTGTTTCGAGTGATTCATCACTTGATAAATCTACCCCTCCTCATATTCTTAATTGATTTTATAGAACCCTAGACAAGCTCTCTGGAAAACCCTGACCTAAGGGTATGTTGACAATGTGTGAAACCCTAGCTTGCTTAGGGTTATTGTGAGCTGCTATTTGAATTTTTTTTTTGATGATGTAATGTTTGGGATTTCGGTATGATCATGAAATCTTAACTTGTTAGGATTAACTGATGTTTGTTTGAGATCCCGAGCCCTTGAAATAGTAGGATTTGCTTTGCTTGATAAGCAAAAAACCCTCGTTATGTATTTAGAGTCCTAGGATTGAAACCCTAGCATGTTCTAGGTCGATATATGTCTCACATAGTAATATTCCCTAACATATGATGTGCTTATGATACGCTGACGAATTCCTAGATATATGTGTTGACCTAAGTATTAATGGTCATGAGTCCTAGGATTTGGAAACAAGCCCTAGTCAAAGTTTGATGGTCTAGGATGATGTTTCGAAAATCTAGGGTTTAGCAATTAAAGCCTAGTAATAGTTAAATTCTCTAGTATGTATAACCGTTTGGAATTTATGAAACTGTATAGTGATTGTTGAGAATTTGAAGATGGAAATTTAGGGTTTACATCAAACCCTAGTAGATGCTTGCCATGATGTTGATTAAGCTATGATAGGTTTTGATCGTTGAAGCTCATGTATGAAATCTAGGATATGTATGAAATCTTAGTGAGAAGTCAAACATATGAATTCTAAAAGTTGTTAGATTCATTGATTTGATTTGTTTCTAGGGTTTGTTATATGAAAGAACTTGTCATTGAAAGAATATTGGAACCCTAGAATAATGAGTTTGAAATCTTGATGAGCTATGAATGTGATTTAGGGTTTGTAACTAACCCTGGGCAAGAAGTTGAAGTATTGAAGTATAGTCTCTTGTTGATTATGTTTAGTCTAAATGCTTTCGTTGTTATAAGATTTTGATATGGCTAACTTCATGCTTCTATAATTTTGGTTGTACTTGCTATCTAAGTTGTGCAAGTACATCATCTTCAAATTGGTGATGATGATCGTAAGTAAAGTTGATGTGATAAGCATGATATATGAATGACTATGATAAGAAGGATGGAAGCCATGAAAGATTCTCCGATGTTGTAAAGAAAAAGTAAAACTCCCTAAGTTAAGAGGAAGCCTGAATGTAGTCTTCCAAGGATAAGAGGATGGTTGAGAATATTATTTGTATAGGAATGATTAGATCCTCTCTGTTTAAGAGGGAGTGACAAATATAATTCTCTACTTCATGTATCATGCACTAGACCAGGGCTAACAGTCGTAAGTTTTAGTGAAGGCCATGTGTAGGAGAAGGAAATTGGAGAATGCATTTTGAGGTGTTGCTGAAAGAAGGAAAACAGGATCCGACTGAAGAATATGTTGTTGCATATGAAGTAGGAAAGAAAAGTGTATGATTGAGGAATCTTCTGTCAAAGATTCAATTGGTAGTCCTAACATGGAAAGTTAAGAAGCAACATCAAGTGGTCTGGAAGACCCCAGAGGTTTGTATTTGATTATGTACATGTGAAAGCATATTATTAATTGGGGTTGTGTTTGTACAGGTGAATCTCTCGAAGGTTTTGATAGCATGTTGGTTACCAATCAGTTTGATTGGGAGAGATTGGTTATCCTTGATCTGCTAGATCAAGGGGTGTTGAGGCTTTGTGAGTGAAACATTGCCTGGGAGGACATCTGCCCGGCACTTTGTGTTGATGTTTAGGTCCCAAAGTTGGAAGGGTGGCATTGGTCATTGAGCTCTGACACGCACCTGGATCTCTAGGTTGATGGTTAGCAAGTAAGCCTGATGGTACCTAGAGAGGTTGAAAGCTTGAGTCCATCTTATTCCCACCTAGATAGATTTCCCTGGTCAGGAATCTAGTCTGCGGCATTGCAGTGCCTAAATTGTTGAAAGACCAATGATTAGATTGCCCTAGTCAGGAATCTAGTCCATGGCATTGCAATGCCTAAACTTCTTCATAGATGATGAGGTTTGAGATCTTCCATGGACCTCCTTGGTTATATGTAAATATGAACTCTTGGAAGGTTTGGTCTTCGGTCAAGGTCTTGGAAGTCTTCATTGAATTGATTCTATAAGAAGAGATTTTTTGGTTTTCCACTTATGGGGTTTCACTTGGCTTCGAGCCTATTTCTGGTGTTCTTGTGTTTGCCTTATGATCTTCTTATTGGCATTTGTCTTGATGATGAACATAACTAAATAATGATGATAATTTCCTAGTATAAATTGCCAAAAAATGTCAAGAATTAAAGAGAAATCAAGTTAATAAATACTCTAACTCTCTGCCTTAGATTTCTCAACAAAGGTAGGGTGCACGCACCTCTCACGCCCCACGCACCTGGGACAGGAGGACGTCTAGGGAAACATTTCCCCACATCCCCCTTTTGGGAAAATGTAGGGAGATGCAAGGGGTGGTGTTTCCCCAGTGGGGGGGATGCAACTCCCTAAAAAGGGTGCTTTTGGGCATCCCCCCTTAGAAAGGGCTAAGAGTCCCACCTTAATTTTGCTTGAAAACAATAATTTATGAGTGGGGAAGTGTAATACTCAACCTTAGGGCCCTACTAATACTATATAATTAATGGTAGTGTTAAATTCTTAAAGTAAAATTTCATCCTTTTACTTAATTTTTTAACATTACCATGAAATGACTCAAGATGTTTGATAGTGATTCCAACCTCATCGGACTTTGTATGGAGAAATTAGAATTTCATATCCCATTCAAAATTCAGCAGACTTAATAATAGAATTTCGGAATTGGGGGGATTGCAATGTTTCCATTGGATTCTATCAAGCATGAGGGCCTAGAACTAAATTTAATCAAGAGCACCAAGCCCAAAATCACCCCTTTTGAGGGGGAACATGTCCCCCTCAATTTTGTCTAATAACCCTTGAAATTTATACAAAAAAAAAAACATAACAAATATCAAAACCTAAACTAATTTGCAAACCCTAAGTCACTCATTCGACTTACCAAGCTTACCTCTACTTGGTTTACCATGCAGCGCTATCTGACTTACCAATTAATTGTTCAGTTTTGAGTCTTGACTCTAGATATGGATGACCTTTGACTGATCCTTCGACTCATCACTCTTTACTATTTTTGAGTTTGAGATATATCAATTTATTATTCTAGTCTTCAAACTTCAGTATCTACTATCTGCTATAGCCTATTTTGCTAAGTACTAATTCGATTCTAGAATGATGAATATGGATCAATGTATTTCATTATTGAATCTCGTGGCATATCAATGAATGATATATGCATCAGTATGAATATTTAGTTCAATTATGTATGGATCAATGTATATACTTTTCATTATTGAATATGAATTTGAATATATATATATATATCCTGCCAAACCCCTATCCCCCCTAAATTTCCCTAAAAACTGCCAATGGGATACATGTATGCGAGTCTAGAATTCAGAAGAATCCCAAGGTGATGTTAGGTGTGATATTTTTGAATCCCAAGGTGACGTTAGGCGTGATACTTTGGCCAGCGCATTTGATGGAGATGATGATTACATTGAATTCCTCTTTTCGAGAGGACCAAAATTGATCTAAAGATCATCAAATTTGGAAAAGCAGAAATGTGCTTTTGAATTTATGCCCATACATGTGTAAATTGTCAAGGTCGACCACATCATGATGTAGGCTCATGAAGCCCAAGAAACATGTCACTTCACTCTCAACAACTTGTATAAATACAAGTGACCTCTCACCTCATTTGGCATCATCATCATTGACACATTCTTCTCTCTCCTTCTCTCATTGGTTCGTATAGATATTGGGCATTCTCCTTCTCTCACACATGTGGCAAGGAGGAAGAATTTCAAACAAAAGTACAAGGCCAAAAATTTCAGGAGTTGACTGAAGTTTGACCAGCATTGACCAAGGATTGTTTGACCAAGTTTGACTGTGATTTTGGAGGGTTTGACTCTATTTGACTAGGTCGCATTGATTGGCATAGAAACCGAGATTTTCTCGGTTGTTTGACCTGCGTTGACCGCAGGGTTGACTTTAGGTTGACCAAGTTTGACAACAAACTTTATGGCTGTTTTGGGCTAACTTTGAACAATGTTGGAGGCCAATTTTGACTTCCTTTGACCAAGCTTCAAAGGAGAAGTTTTTCTGTTGTGTTGACCATCTTTGACTTTCTGGTTAGGGTTGAATTTCACTGTAGTTGACTGCAAATTTGACAGGGTTGTTTTGACTTTGATTTGGCAAGTCAACTTTGTCTTTGTGTACTCTCTCTCTCTCTATTGAACATTTGATATAATAATAAGAATTGATCAAAGGGTTTTTCCCTAACATCCGCCAAATCTAGTGTCCTCTTGTCTTGGCTTGTCTTCTGCATTTTTTTTAGTGTTCCATGGGGACGCGTCCCCCAGGGTCGGGTGTGTGCACCCCTCGCACCCCATGCACCTAGGACGGGGGGACGTCTGGGGAAACGTTTCCCCACGTCCCCCTTTTGGGGAGACGCGGGGAGACGAAGGGGGGGGCGTTTCCTCAGTGTGGGGGATGCGACTCTCCAAAAGGGGTACGCCTCAGCGTCCCCCTTTAAATTTGCTTGTAATCAATGATTTATGATAGGGAAAACCTAGTATTTGACCATATTTCCCTACTAATGCTATGCAATTCATGGTAATGTTAAATTCTTAAAATAAAAGTGACATTCTCCTTTATCTTTCATTTCATTTTCATCCTTTTACTTAAATTTTTAACATTACCATGAAATGACTCTGGATGTTTGAGAGTGGTTCCGACCTCATTGGATTTCATATGGAGAAAGTAAAATTTTAGATCTCACTCAAAATCCAACATACTTAACAGTTTTTCAGGAATTTAGGATTCGATGGATTACAATGCTTCCATTGCATTTTGTCATGTACAAGGGTATGGAATTAGTATTTAATCAAGAGCACCAAGCCCTATGTATATTTTAGAGTGACTTTTAGACTCATCATTCCATTGTTTTTGAGTTTTAGCTATATCAATTTACTATTCCAAACTTTAGATTTCAATATCTATTATAGTCTATTTTTCTTAGTACTAATTAGATTCTAGAATGATGAATTTAAATTTTAAATTAATTTAGAATCTAGAATGATGAATTTAATTTTTAAATCAATGTAGATTCTAGAATGGTAAATAATGAATATGGATCAGAGTATTTCATTATTGAATCTCGTGGTCTATGGATGAATCATGTATGTATTAGTGAGGATGATGAGTATGGATCAATGTATTTCATTATTTAATTCAAATATGTATGTATTATTGTATTTATGCTTTCATTATAGAATATGAATTTGATATATATATATATATATATATATATGAAAAAGGAAAAAAATTATATACCCCGACGTCCCCCCTTCCCCCCTAAATTTCCCTAAAATTTGAGGGTACTCCCACACGTCCCCTTTGTGTGTCTCCCCGCACCCGCATCTCCCCGTCCTAGAGTCTTGGTGGAACATTGTTTTTTTATTTTATGTTCTATCTACAGTTACTGTCAATGTGATTTATGGTTAATATGATTGCTATTGGAAAATTAAATTGGAAATTGTCATTGGGCTACTAAAGGAACATTGAAGTAATTTTGCTAAGCATAGAACATACCATTGTTAACAAAATTTAACATCCTCGCCTCTAGGTCCCAACATCTCACTATGTGTCAGGAGACTCTCCCTAGCTCTCATCAATGGGTTCTCAACAAATTTGAGCAACCCATAATGAGCTCGTGCTCCTCTCACTACCTAGTTTTTCTAGACCTGTGCGCAAATCTCTTCAAATAGTCATTCCCTTCAAAGGACTTTGAACTCGGCCATATCTGCACAAAACCATATTGTGTCAATCATCATATTCATCATAGTTTGAGTCCCTATCCATTTGTCCCTTCATCCTACACTCCCCCAACAATTTTGAGCACAATTGCTTGATTTAGACCCATGTAGGAAAACCCCAATTTCATGCATTGGCCAACGGAGATAGTGAACTTCTTTTTGTGGTCCCAACACAAGTAAGAGGGCTATTAAATTTGTTGGCCCAAAAACTTGGCCACAGAGTCCCCTAGGGAAATTTAGAACCTAAACTACAACAGTAATCCACCAAAAGGATTATGCCACCAACCTAAAAGTCACAAATCCATTTTTTTATGGTCAGTTTGTCTGCGAGTTCTTCCTCCTTTCCAA
Source organism: Pinus taeda (assembly GCA_000404065.3). Lineage (NCBI taxonomy): Eukaryota > Viridiplantae > Streptophyta > Pinopsida > Pinales > Pinaceae > Pinus > Pinus taeda. The sequence continues at coordinate 104,715 of APFE031715240.1, read as the reverse complement.
TATCAACCTCCAACAAGTGCAACAATAAATTGGAATTTGGAGGGAAAATCCCTTAAATAGAAAGAAAAAAAAACTCCATTTTTTTTGGCTCATGAGTTCATACAGATTGCAATTGACACATCGTCTAAACCAATGGAATCTTGGTTTTGGGTTCTTCAAATGGTATTCCTGAAATTTTGTGCTTTGATAGTTCGCCCAGCAACCATTCATCCAAAAAGCATTAAAGCATGCACTTTTTACTATGAATTTCTACCTGTTTATCTCTATTACTTGAGCACCACTTTACTTTCATTTGTATTGACTTACGAGGGGAAGTTCACCATGGATAACCATCTTTATTCATGGATTGTTGGAAAATGTAACTAGGTTCGGTCTCCATTATTGTACTTTAAGTCAAAATGTAATTTATTTGTCAAAAGAAAGTGAAAAGAATCTTATTATTAAATTGAATTGACTTATTAAAGCATGGGTTTCATGCTTGGGTCAATTATAGGTCAAGCCTCAATTGTAAGCTTTAGGGTATTGTCAAAGTAAATGTGTTTATTGGTTAAAGACTCCTCCATCATCAAGTCAGTCTACTCAACGACTCCTTCAAGTCGGCCTAAAAGAAATTGTCATAAAAAGAACTCATGTCGGCCTATAACAAAGACGCAACTCTTCATGAACATATGTCAACCTATTTACATGGGGCAACCACTATATATACCAGCTTGGGATCTTCGCATAACACCAATCTCAAAACTCGCATTTTTCAGAGAAGTTTCGGTGATGAAACTCGGTGATCATACAGAAGTTTGTATAGGGTTTCAAAGATATATGTTCAATACCTTTACACAGAGAAGTTTGGATATCTCAATATACACAGTTTAGATGAATTCATAATTACAGTGACCTCCATTCGATGATGCATTATAGTGACTTCAATTTGGTGGTATTACAGTGCTATTTCCACAGTATCATGATGTTATTATAATGGTGCAATCACAAGATGAAGAAGCTCAGATTGGTTGCATAAGTGATCTCTTCAAAGACAAGTGTGAAGAAGACTGACAGTTATGGGAAGTCATGGCACTGATGCATTACAAGATTGACTTGATGGATGGAGGATGTCTTGGTTTAGATTGTAAGAATTTGTGACGGGGTTTTCCCCTCGAGGGGGATTTTGCCCTAGCAGCGTGCCTATATCTTGTGTTCTCTCTTTTTGTTACTTGGCATTAATCTTGATTATAAGAAAGGATAATTAAGAAATAGAATACTAATGATGAAAATATCACAAGTTAATGTCATTAACAGGAAAATCGTTTTAACTGCCGTCTCTATTGATTTTCCAACATGGATATGGGTCCCCCCAGGCCATATTTCCCTTGGCATTTAGCATAGAGCACTCCCCTTTAGTTCATTGCATTTGCTTATCATTCCTCAAAAATTGCAAGTAAGAACCCCTTCACTTTGGTAGATGGATCAACCCCCACATATTTTGCATGTCTTTTATTAGGTCATAGCATCTTCCTTCAATGGGTGCCCTAAAATAGTGACCCAGATTGCATTTTGGTGCCCATGCCATTTAATCCCCATCAAGATTAGGAGTTTGTTTAGTTTACATCCCAAAGTTGAAGCCACGTGCATTTCTTCTCATTGGCTTATTTACCCCTCAAACACACATTGTGTTTAATGAGATCTAAGTCACATGGATCAAGTTTGAGTTTGGGCTTGACAATGATTAGATTCAGTTTGAATTCAAATTTTTTGATGACATTGGGATGAGATTCACCATTAAGTTCGTCGATATATATTTTCTCTTATAACTTTAAAAGGAAATATAGCATAAAATAGAAAGAAATCGACATCAATAAACATCAAAAATTTTATCATGGGCTTGAAAACTACAAGGATAGATTGTGAGCTTGAGCTTGAGTTGTGGACTTGTTCAATGACAATGAGGTTCGTCGAACCTCAAAAAAAAATTAGGTTTGTAAATTTCAAACCTCAAGGTTGACGTCCAGCGAACTTTGTGACATAAGATGAGATATTTTGATAACATCTATTATCACTTTCAACCATAAGGAGAGGAGCCAAGCCACGCACTCTAAAAGCATAAAGAACTTTTCCAAGGAGTCCCATTTTCTCCAAGAAATCCTCCACAAGTGTATTTTAAAGATTTCCATTGGGTAATGAAGTATTTATTCATTTTTTTATAAGCTTATTATTCTACTTTCTTTTTATTTTCTACAATTATTTCTTTTCCTAATGAATACCATAAGCTTAAAGATGAATATTTCCCATTAGAAACTATGGTTTCTAGTTTTATTTCATTACTATTGTTTGTTATCTAGCACAACCACTAGATTTGTAGATTCACTAACCCTTATTATAGATTTTACACAAAACCCAAACTTGGGTTTTTGTTGAGTCAAGAATCTCACAACATTGTGTGAAACACTACTCTAAATTCCATCTTGTCAAATTGGTTAGAAAATGTTGTGTGTTCTCATAGAGCTTGAAATTTCCCTAATGATTTTGTACCCTCTTCATCCCTAATCATCCATATGCAATTGAAATTCAAGCATTGGAGTACAAATTGGAGAAAGAAAAACTTACTCTACATTCATTAAATACTTTTAACATGTATTGGACTCAAGTGAGGGGCCTATAATCCTTCCTCTACTTGGCTTTGTTTCACTTTACATGTTTGTTCATATTAATTATATATACTTGTGTTTTCCTTGGACCATTTGAAGGCTTCTAGGTCATCCATACCTCACATACCTTCTTTGGAGTTTTTCCCTTTTGTCATTTTAGCTCTATATTTGGAATGTGGATTGTGTCATTTCTCCTTTCCAATTTTGCCTTGTTGTGAATTAGGGCCTGTTGGAAATAACACTGAGAGGGGGGGTGAATCAGTATTAGCAAATCAATAATCTTTTCATTTCCATTATCAAATTCATATGCGCTACTTCAGTTAAGGATACCCGCGTATATACGCGACTGTGTTTAATGCAACTAGCGTATATCCAGTAAACTTATGATTCAGTTAGTTGATCTTCAATGAGTGCATCAGAACATTATTAACCATATGAACAGTAAACAAATGCGGTAAAACAGAACAGATCATCACACATAAGAAGCACACATGAACACCATGATATAAGGTGGAAACCCAATGTGGGTGAAAACCACCTGCTTTCAATTCGTCTCTATCTTCCTTTAAAAGAACTTTTTTTACAATATTTTGTACGGTGCAGTCTTCATACCAGTATGCAGGCTTCTACCTCAAAAGGCTACCAACCTTCTTCGTCTCCAGCTTCTCCTGGAAGGGAGCTACAACCCCCTTAGCTCTTGTACTAGCTGATGTACTAGTACGTAGGTGCTGACCTACAGAAGGCTACAACCTTCTCTTTTCTTTCAGGAACCACATTTCATAAATTTTCAAACTGGATCCATAAATACAAAACAATCACTTACTGCAATACAATCATTAACTCTGAATCACCCAACAACTAAATCACTGAAACCCTGTCATCAAAACACAGTCACCAGAACACAGACCAAAGCCCAGAACTCTGCAACAACCACTAGAACCAACAGCAACCTAAAATATCAAATCTCATAATGTATACGCTACTTGATTGTGTCAAACCAGCGTGTATACACACTTTCACCAGAGAGAACCCGCGTACAGATCTGAAAATAATTACTTATACCTTCGCTGCAATTTCCAACTTCAGATATACCCAGACCATAAGATATAAAGGATAAAACATGCGTCAGTATTCAGATCTATTCATGATCATACCATATAATGATAATACATTTTAGTCTTCAAAATCCCGGTCCATCAACCTTTATCAACCGCATAGGTGCCTCCTTGGTTCAGATCAAACAAAGCATCACAAACCCATAACCAGCATACTAGATCTCATACTTCATCAGATATTCATCACTTGCACTCTTGTTTTTCTTGGCCTAATGATCTTCTCCTTATATAGGTTTAGGCCTCTCTCAATACCATGGTGCAAAACCACGTAGAACCAATACCCTGGACCTAATACCTGGGGTCAACACTTCGAACCAAATACCACGGACCAAAACTTAGTTTTTCAACGTGTACGCGCCTTTCCTTTTGTGAACCTGCATGTAAACGTATACGACTATTTTCTTCTGTTAACCCGTGTGTATATGCACTTTCATCAAGGTTAACCTGCGTATACCTCTCTCTTGACCTGCTGCACTATTATCTGTCATCTGAGTGAGTTGCCATCAAAGACAACACCTGTATCATACCTCTGAGTGAGTTGCCATCAAGGACAACACCTATACCATAATGCCAACAATCTCCCCCTTTGGACTTGATGGCAACCACCACACCAAGTCACTCCCCCCCTTTGACACAAGGGCAAAGGGCAAACTAAGAAGTTCTCTTGGTATATCTTCTGTTGTCCATACTCCCCCTGAGTACCCACTGAAATCTCTAATTGAGCTCCCCCTTTGTATATGCCAAGATGTACCAATCCGTCCATGCTCCCCCTGAGCACATGCAAGCATAACATGACTCTATACATACATCAATCTCCCAACCAAGTGGGAATACACCATTTTTGAATCATCCACCCAACCAAGTGGGGATATACCAAATGTCTATACATGACTCAAAAACAAGAAACATTACATCAACCATCCCATGCATAGTGGGGTAACAAAATACATCATATGACTCACAAAGACCAAGGACCTAAACACGACCATGATAGTTATCAGCAACTATCATACATCATATGATCTACACCATAAGCATCTGTCACTAGCATCCAGACCTGTAACCTGCAATCCATTCTCTTGGTCAATCAACAATCAGTAGCAAGATGTGTCAATAAGCATCATCCCCAAAGACTTCTAACCATAATGCCAACCATGCATTATTTGAAGCATATGCTCCCCCCCGAGCCTGTGCCAAACATCATATACCATGACCGAACCATTTCCTGACTCTGTTTTGCTGCTTTTTCTTCAGAGCTCCATATACGCGACTCTGCAGCCTATAACTCGTGTATATACGTGACTTATCTTCATAATATCTGTGTATGAAAATTGGAATATTGAAGGTCTACACTTTCAGTTTCCCCTGTGTCTGTTATGTCAGCTAACTGAGTTATGCCACATCTTTCTGTCTCTAATTTTTTCTTCTTCAATACCTGGAATTGCGATGCTATGTGATCTTCTTGCTTTGGAGTTTGAATTTTGCTCCTGCATTCCCTTACTTTATGTCCAAACTTGTTACATGCATAACATCTTACATGTTTCATATTCCTCCTATAGCAGTCAATGGCTTTGTGACCAAACATATTGCAAGCAAAACAATATCCCTTGAAGTACCTAGAGCGTGATGATCTTTCTGTGTGATGGTCTTGACCCATTTTGCTTCTGCATCTAGCTGCAATATGTCGAAAGTTATGACATACATAACATTCAACATTATTCATTTGAGGAAATAACCGACTATCACTTCCATAGTTAGGAGGAAAAGATCTTCTTTGAAGAATTTCTTTCCTTGGTTGTTGCTAGGGTTGACCACTTATCTCTTGGTTGATCATTTCAGATTTTGCATTAGAATTCCTTTCCTCACCCTGTGAGCTAGATTCACCTTCGACAGTTTCATAAAAACCAAGACCAGTTTTGATAGCAGGGGATCTTTGACTACTAAGAATATCATCCAAAATCTTAGTACTGTCTTGAAATCGTAACAGTTTATCCTTTTCTTCTAATTTACCTTTTAAGATATTTACCTCAACCTGATGTTGTTCTTCCTTTTCGAGATATTGCTTCCTTATGTCTTCTTCAGCTTTTCTTCCTTCTTCCACTTGTTGCCTTAATTCGAGCACTTCATGTTCTTGTTCTTCAAGATCTTATTTTAGAGAGAGGATCTTAGATTCAAGTCTCTGAATTGTTATGCTCTAATCTTTTACTACATCCTGCAGCTGCTCCCTTACTCTGGTTACTGTCTCCAGTTGTTCTTTTAATCTGGTAACTTCTTTTGTTTCTACGTCCTTATTTTCATATGCCATGAGAAGTCTAATGTCTTCATCACTATTGGATGAGTCGTTACTTTTATCATGAGTATAATAACTTCTATTACCTTCTTTAGACATCTTTTCTTTGTTACGAGGGCATCTAGCAGCGTAGTGACCAACTCTACCACACGAAAAGCATTTGAAAGGTAGCTTACCTTTGAACCTTCCAGATCCCCGTTCAAGATTCTTGACAAAATTTACCTCATATTCTTCTTCTGAAATGTATCCTGATTCACTGAGTTTTTCTTTTCCATTTGCTGATACTTTAAATGTGGCTTCTCTCATATCTGATGGTCCTCCTTTTCTCATCTCAAAAGCAGTTAAGATTCTGTGCAGCTGCGTCATAGTGATTTTCTGTAGATCCTCCTTTTCTTCTATGGCAGACACTTTGGATTCAAATTTAACAGACAAGGATCTCAAAACTTTTTCAACTAAGACAGCTTCCTTAATTTCTTCACCCAGATTCCTCATACAATTTACAATTTCATCTATACGCAGGAAGTAATTAGATATGCTTTCATTACTATGCATATTAAGAGTTTCATACCATATTTTGAGAGTTTGAAGTTTAGCCCATTTCACCTAATCATCTCCTTTGTAGCTCAGAATGATTTTGTCCCATATTTCTTTGGCTGATTTAAACTGCATGACCTTGACAAATTCTGATTGTGACAAACTTCCCAATAAGATAGTAACAGCTTTGCCATTGAGTTCATATTGCTTTCTATCTACTGTATCTGTAGGAGTTGCTGATGGATATGTATATCCTCCTTCCACGATTCCCCAAACATCTGTTCCAAGCGATTGTAGATATGTTGTGGTTCTTATCTTCCAGTAGACAAAATTGCTCCCATTGAAGATTGGTGGTCTAATGGATCCCTCTATTTCGTGATTACTCATCCCGATGGATCTTCCTTCAAGCGATCAAGCTTCTTCTGAAGGACCTGCTCTGATTCCAATTGTTGGAAATAATACTGAGAAGGGGGTGGGGGGGTGAATCAGTGTTAGCAAATCAATAATCTTTTCATTTCCATTATCAAATTCATATACGCTACTTCAGTTAAGGATACCCACGTATATACGCGACTGTGTTTAATGCAACTAGCGTATATCCAGTAAACTTATGATTCAGTTAGTTGATCTTCAATGAGTGCATCAGAACATTATTAACCATGTGAATAGTAAACAGATGCAGTAAAACAAAACAGATCATCACACATAAGAAGCACACATGAACACCATGATATAAGGTGGAAACCCACTGTGGGTGAAAACCACCTGCTGCAATTCGTCTCTATCTTCCTTTAATAAGAAACTTCTTTTTACAATATTTCTATACCGGTGCAGTCTTATACCAGTACGCAAGCTTCTACCTGCAGAAGGCTACAACCTTCTCTCGTTCTCTAGCTTCTCCTAGAAGGGAGCTACAACCCCCTTAGCTCTTGTACTAGCTGATGTACTAGTACGTAGGTGCTGACCTACAGAAGGCTACAACCTTCTCTTTTCTTTCAGGGACCACGTTTCATAAATTTTTAGACTGGATCCATAAATACAAAACAATCACTTACTGCAATACAATCATTAACTCTGAATCACCCAACAACTAAATCACTAAAACCCTGTCCTCAAAACATAGTCACCAAAACACAGACCAGAGCCCAGAACTCTGAACAACCACTAGAACCAACAGCAACCTGAAATATCAAATCTCATAATGTATATGCTACTTGATTGTGTCAAACCAGCGTGTATACGCACTTTCACCAGGGAGAACCCGCGTACAGATCTGAAAAATAATTACTTATACCTTCGCTGCAATTTCCAACTTCAGATATACCCAGACCATAAGATATAAAGGATAAAACATGCATCAGTATTCAGATCTATTCATGATCGCACCATATATTGATAATACATTTTAGTCTTCAAGATCCCGGTCCATCAACCTTTATCAACTGCATAGGTGCCTCTTTGGTTCAGATCAAACAAAGCATCACAAACCCATAACCAGCATACTAGATCTCATACTTCATCAGATATTCATCACTTGCACTCTTGTTTTTCTTGGCCTAATGATCTTCTCCTTATATAGGTTTAGGCCTCTCTCAATACCATGGTCCAAAACCACGGGTCAACACTTCGAACCAAATACCATGGACCAATACCAAAATACCATGAACCAAATACCACAGACCAAAACTTAGTTTTCCAACGTGTACGCACCTTTCCTTTTGTGAACCTGCGTGTGAATGTATACGCCTATTTTCTTCTGCTAACCCGCGTGTATACGCACTTTCATCAAGGTTAACCTGCGTATACCTCTCTCTTGACCTGCTGCACTATGATTTGTAATCTGAGTGAGTTGCCATCAAGGACAACACCTGTATCATAATGCCAACAGGGCCCCTTCGTTTAGAATTGTCCCATCCAGATGTTAGGATCGCAATTGTGCACTACGAATTGTTTGATTGTTTAATATCATTAAATCCCATAGAGTTTTGGACATCATTCCTGTTAACTTCCACTCTTAAAAAAATAGTTATGGGCATCAGAATTGGCATATCCCTTCTCATTGTCTTGATTACAAGGCACCAGGATTGAAACAGTTGCCTTCCTTGTGGCTTATATTTGATCTCTTTCATGTTCTACAACAAACTAGCCATAGAGCATTTTTTATATCTATCTAGATGCCACCCACAAATGACCTTTCAATTCCTATTCATTTCACAAACTATCACACCTAACAATAACAGCAATATCAAAATCCAATTTTAAGGTCACGGCCTAACCAGAAGGCAAATTAACATATGAGACCCCCTTGTTTGTGGGGAAAGGGACCCGCTTCACAAAAGGATTTGACTACTTAGTCTATAAGATGTACATAATAACATACCCTCTTGTCGTAAAATCTAACAAGCCCTGGAGAGGGAAACCCTACAAGGCATGAACTAGACAATGGAACAACAAGGGGGTAGATGCCGAATGTCAATGTTGAAAATAATAGCGAGAAAGGTTCCTTGGTTTGTGCCTTAATCAAAGTGACCTCAACAAGTTCTTCCTTAGCATGCTCAAGTTCTTAGAAGTCAGGAAACAATTCCTATAAGTTAGGACGAATTCCTAAGATTTAGGATGAATCCCTACAAATTAGGATGATTTCCTATAATTTAGGATGAGTTCCTAAAAGTTAGGACGAGTTATGAAGTAGTTAACTAATGTGAAAAACTGGAAGGCCGAGTTTATTGTCTTCTAGTGCGAGTTAATTTGGGAAGGACAAGTCACTGAATCTCAAGTTCTAGAATTTGGATGAGACGTGTTGCATGAGTTAGTTAACTCAGTTAACTAATCAATCACAAAATCGATTCCTAAAATATAATCTGACAAATTTAGCCATTTGAATTGCTTATAAGGAGGACGAAAGCACTCATTGTAATCATTCTTCTTGAGCACAAGTATTATGTGTGAGCTTGTGAAAAAACAGAGCAAGAAGGAGCTTCTATGCGAGTTGGTAGAGAGCAATTTTCCTTGGGAATTGCGCTAGGAAATAGGAGGAAATTTCTATTAGATAGACGCAGCCTATGCACTAGTATTTAGGAGGAATTGCACTAGGAAATAGGCCTTCGAGATTGTGCAAAGGAGAACTAAAGAAGATCCGGGTCTTGCAGGGGTTTCAGCTTAGTACAAGCAGAGGAAATTAGATTGAAACAAAGTTGTATTGCAAGAGATCTATTGCTCGGTATTCTATCAACAAAATTCTCATACAAGCAGAGGGTTTTCCTAGTTGGGTTCCCTAGAAATATTGCGATTTATAGTGTGACTGTATTTATTTCTATTCCTATTCCACTGCAAAATAAGTAGAGAAATTATGTGTATATATGAGAAGAAATTAGTTTTGGACTGTTCATATTAGCAGTGGCAAGATTTCGTGGATTTTCTACACTCAACCAAAACCCCATGCTGTTTATGGATTTTCACTAATGGGAGGAGTACCAGTAAGAGGGAAATCACTTAAAATAGATATGTTAGGGGTTAGGCACAAAGTGATCTTGCTAGAGCTCATTCAAAAGAGAGGCACAACAATGGTTCAAGGCTTCAAAGAAGAAAAACACTCTCAAGCCCTTGAAAATAAGGTCCAAGACCTAGGGTTTTGAGGTTTTCAATGATAATAAATGCTCTCAAGGTCAAGACTAGGGGGAAAGGGTTTCTTACAATGATAATCAGTTATTCCAAGGCTCATGAAACCCTCAAGGAAGTCCTTAAGTTGAGAGAATGAAGCCTAGGGTTTCCCTCTTAAGGCAAACACCTAGGGCAAGAGATTATATGGACGAAATTTGAGTAGATCCCCACCAAATTGAAAGATTTTGTGGCAAACCAAGTCAACTTGATGTTTAGGCTCTCAAACCTCGAAAAACCCTCTTCCCTAGAAATTCGCACCAAACCCTATTTTCTCCTATATCCATGAAAGGACCGAAATCTTAAAGAGATAGAAAATGTAAAATTTTAGATTGATCACCAAAGACTTGGACTAGCCTTGTCCCTTGGGTATATGGAGTCATGGATGTCAAAGGTAGGTTGGAATTCGATGCCCTAGCACAAATTTCAAGCATTTACCCACTCAAGGAATAATGGAGTTTATGGGAAGAGCTTTAAATAGTTTCACCACTAGGATAAATCTTACAATGTCATGTATGAGTAATGCATGCAATTTTCTTCTAACTAGCATATTATAGATACTCATCAAGATTTAGGGATAGACTAGAACTACTCATTTCATACATTATACATGAAAAAGAAAATCTTCAACAATAAAGCACTTAAAGCACTTACAAGACAATTTAGCAAGAGATTCCATCCATTACGCTAAGAATAGCTCCAAAAGATGTCCAAAAATCAGCTCCAAATGTCAAAATGCATCCACTCATGCAATAATCCAAGAAAAGAACAAGTGCAAGTCTCTCTAAGGAGGTCGAAATCCCAAGTGAGTGATGATGAGAGATGAAATGATATCTCTCAAATATATATGAGTCCTAACACGTGCTATTATGCCTACAAGCCCCTAATATTATGAAGTAATGGGCTAAAAACACCTCTAGGTCACAAGTCGGCCTAGTAACTAATGTAACAAATGATAAAATCTCCTAAAGGAGGGCCAAAAAGTTGACGCAATGCATGCTACGGCTCCAGAGGGAAGTCGTTGAAGCCAAGTGGTGCCATGTGTGATGTAGAGAGCCTCTAAAATCAGGATGGAGGGGTCCCTCCTCTGTCTCAATGCAAATCATCTTGTGGACCGCCAAATATGAATTGGGGCACAAACTGGGTCTCATGGGTCTCATGGATCTCCATGTGGCTAAATCTTTATCTCTACTCCAACACTGCGGGCACTGAAGATGGTGCAAGCCCACCCATGTCTCAAAAGGTGAGACAAACCTCATATGGGCACTGGATCAACTGCCAAACCATGTGATCAATGCTAAGTTGACTAGGGCATGTTGGTCTAGGTGCATCATCCCATGAATAATGTAGGGCAAAGTGCAAAAACTTTGGGGTGTTGAAGATGCAAATGATGCAGCACCTATGGGTTTCAATATAATCTTCTAGTGGACTTGGGCCCCAGTTAAGATGCTCAGCCCATAATGAAACCACCTGCCAATCACACACAATATCCAGTGTTGCGACTTATATTATCAGGTACATTTAATTATTTTTGCATCTAAGAGAAGCAAGCTTGCAAGCAATGGGCAATGTGACACTTCATACAAAGTTCCTCTTCCAAAATCGGGGCCTTAGTCACGTAATGGTGTTACCTCCCTAGGTAGGAGTGTTTGATAGATGACCCTACTAGGCATTTCCAACTGCCAAATGGAAGTGACATGTCCTCAATCCTCCCTTCAATTGATAGGTTTCATGTGAATAATGATGAAACAAACGGGGAAAGGGGTCTCACGTGTTGGAGAATCTAGGAGGGCAATTATTTAAACAATTCTCCTTAACCTTGATAAAAGCTTGTGAACTTATATTAGCTTCTTATTATTATTTGTTAGATTCTTTTCATCAAACAATTACCAAGAGCATAAGCCATAAAGACAATGGACACAAATGTAGGCTCCAAGCCAAGGCAAAACCCCTCCAAGGGGAAACCTAAAAAGAACTTCTTCTCTTCTTATAGAATTAATTCAAATGAGACATCCAAAACTGAAACTTCTAGATCAAGGCCTCCTCCAAGCACCAAGTCAGCCTCCAAGGATTCCTTCTTTAAGCAAGTCAAAGTCTTCGAAGACAACAAGAGTCAACCCTTATTCAACCTGCTACCAATCACATTTTTGGCCCTTGCTTCAAACCTGCAACCTCGACCTACAATTCTTAGCCCTGCAATAGTTGCAGAAACTCTAAAACTTTCGCACGAGTGGACAAAAATAGGTAGAAATCAGTTCTCCTTCCTTCACTTGGTCTTTTCTCCTTGTCTTCTAGCTCCTTCGCTCTTCTTGTCTTACTTCTCTTGCTTGATATCTAATTGCAAGAGTGTGTGTGCAAATGAGTCAAATCTCCTTCTATATATATGTGTACGTGTGCGTGTGTGTGTTTTTCAAGAGGTCGAATAGCCCTCTCTAGGCCAACTTCTCACTGGTGGGGCCGACTTGTGCTTGGAGGCTTATTTTGACCTTCTAGACTCAAAATAAATTATTTTTACATGTTACAACTTGCCCGAATGGGTCTTACACAAATAATATTCACTGTCTTGACTCATGAAAATAATTCTTATGACTTGACAAACCCTAGAAACATGAAGAACAAGATTAACCTAGATGACCAATCAAAAGAAGCATGAAGAACAAGCTTAACCTAGATGACCAATTAAAAGAAGCATGAAGAACAGGCTTAACCTAGATGACCAATCAAAAGAAGCATGAAACCTGTTGACTACTGGAGTAGCACCTGATGATTATGTGAAGACTCCATGCCCAAGGATGATCCAGAGGACACTTGTACCATCAGATGTCATCAGTCAACAGAGTTTTTTAACTCTCCTTCTATCTTCTCATCATCTTTCTTCTTTGTACCCAGATTCCACACCCTGCGAGGAATTGTAATAAGTGATGCTAGTATGAGGATTTTCTTGAATTTGTAACAGGCCTAGAATGTGGGACTCGATCAGCAAACGAGTACACCTTGGAGTGTTTTTTTTATCCGGTTAATTATCCCTTCTTTTTCAGAGGCGGATAATTCTCTGGATTTTTTCACTCATTTTTACCCCAAAGCCGAGGTGACGGTTTGAAGATTGAGCCCCTGACACATCTTAGTGTCTAGGGTCGATGTATATTACCATACTAGATCACACAAAAAGTTTCGTGGAATTTGGCTAGGTCTAAGTAGGATTTTTTAATAGTTAAAGATTTCCCGCAAAACGGGATTTTTTAATTATTTTTTATGTAAAGGCATAAATAAGTGGCCTTAGGAGATGTCTGGGGCGTATGACCACTCGAAATTCATCCTCAGAGGCCCAGCATTCTCCTAGAGCCTCCTTTGGGGGTCAAAAAATGACTCAGAGTCCCTCAAAAGGCAATTTTTCAAGTGACAATGGCAAAAATGAAGAAAAAATTCAAAAAAATGAATAATTGGAAAAATTTGTAAATTTTTCCAAAGTCAAAATAAGTCAAATTTTGACATGGAAGTCAAGCAAGGAATCAAGGGTGATGTGGCAAGCAATGTGGGGCCCACCACATAAAGTTTCAACTCAAGTCAATTCAAAGTCAAAAAAAAAGGTCAAAGTCAAATGGGCCAGCGTTGAAGTTCATAAGGCAAATGAATTTTTTAAGTTACAACTTTGATTTAATTTTTTGATTTGAAGAAATTAAAGTTAAAATTAGTGAGTGGGTAGGGGACCCACCTCACCTCAGCCCACCAACAAAAAAAAAGCACATGCCAAGGTCCGTACGCAGCTCAGCCGTATGCATAGTTTACAATCAACAATATACACTCAGCAGTCAACGCAGAGGCAGCGGTTTCGTTGGCAACAGGTATATACATTGAAGATTATTTCAGCAAATACGTGGGCCCAGTCAACAAACAGTCTACTTCAGTCCACGCAAGTCAGCAGTGGTTACATGGAGTATTACAGCAGTTTAACGTGGCTGTCATGGAAGCAAATACATGTTGGCAGCTACAGCTTGTTACGTTGGCAGTTAGATCAGCATCTAACACAGCGTTAACGTGGCAATTTATACAGCAGTTCAACCAGCAGTTAAAGAGGCAACAAACAGCAGTTTATCAAAGGGTCATCCAGCAGTTACAAAGGCAGCCAATCTACGTACAACTACCAGGCAATACTTCACACATGGCAGCCACATGTTTATAACTCAGCAGTTATCTTCAGCAATTAATCAATCATAGCAGCCACTTGGAAATTCGTTTTACATTGGGATTGTCCCCTGATTGCCACTTGTCATGGTCTTTTTGCTTTGGGATCTCCTCCCATTTCCTTATTTATATGAGCCTTGGGCTCTTATTGTATCATCATAGAACGAGCTATTAGGCTGGCGGAGACTCTGCCGGATTTTGTACTCAGCTTTCACATAAATAAATAAAAGTCTTTGGGGTTACTAGCTTCTCTTGTGGTGCATGCTTTGGTACATGAGGTATAGCTGTGCCGTTTGATATTCATTTGATTTTCATTTGCTATCTAGTTGTTTTTCTGTGTGCATTTGCCTGAAGGCACTATTGTCTAAGGAGGAGAGAATTGCAGCTATCTCAAATCTCCTTTGGGCTTGGTATATTTTGTACACTTGTTGTAGCTTGTCCATTCTCGGTTGAATGACAAGCTCAACTTGGTCTCTATATGCCAAGTCTCTTTTGCACTAACAATTCGTTTGCAAGTGTTTTTTGTGTTTTCAAGGGATAGGTTGCCAGCTCTATTGGAGTGTGAGGACTTCTTCGGCGGGAATAGTCACCTCCAACGATATCGAAGGTCCCGCAAGTTGTTCAAGCCAGCAAGCTCATTAGACACCAAAAGATTTATTTAAGAGGGGGTTTCCTAAGCCCTTTGCTTAGTTTCTATTTTGAAAAGTTATCACAAATTTTCTCCTTTCATTTAAAAGTATTTGTTTTCATTCTGAGCATAAAAAAGAAATACAAATAAAAATCTTTTCATTTCTGAAAGAGCAACGCTTTGAAGGCACTGGTCATTTATGTGTTTCATGCTTATCGTATGGTTAATGGCTATTGCTTATATCATGTTTTTCTTATAGATCTTAGATAAATAATCTTTTTTAACTCTAACAAATTCTCCTAGAAATTCGCATCTTTGCTTTTAGCTTAACTTTCCATTAGGGACCACCCCCCTTAGCTAACCTAGGAGATAGTTAAAACGGAGAGAGTTGGGATCAGTGTGACAGCACCTTCTCTGAGTTCCCTGCCACCAACCACACCTTGTGGGGTTGAAGGCTTTTCTCGCTAACTGGTAGGTAGGTGCGGGCGGCAGGGTCAACAAAACCCATGCTTGATCCCAAGAATGACAACGTTGCAGCGAGTTATTTTGCATCACAACCGAAGCTATCAACGAAGCAAGCTCGTTGGCAAGACTTCTTGGTAGAGTTCAACATGACTATTGAGTATAGACCGGATAGACTCAATGCAGTTGCAGATGCCCTCATCATGAAGGGATAGTTAGCCGCACTTGAGGAGGAAGAAGACCGGGCAGCACGAAGTAGGAATAAGCTTCAAGCAAGCATGAGATTGATACTCAAGCACAGAGCATTGTGAAGCAAGTGAAGGAGGGAAAGACACGGAGGTTTTTTCTATGAGATGGACTCTTGTTCTTTGGGAACCGACTTTACATTCCAAAGTCATTAGGGCTTAGGAGACACCTTTTGAAGGAGTGCCACGATTCTCCATGGGCTGGCCATCCAAGGCAGCATCGTTCTTTGGCATTATTGGAGAGAGGGTTCTTTTGGAAGAAGATGCGTGAAGATGTAGAGGAGTATGTACATACATACATTATTTGTCAGTAGGACAAATCGGATAACCAAAGACAGGGGGGATTGTTTCAGCATTTGCCGATTCCGGAGAGACCATGGATGAGTGTTTCGATGGACTTCATTACTCAGTTACTGCAGGTTCAGGGGTATAATGGGATTATGATCTTGGTCGATGGTTTTTCCAAGTATGTCGTCTTCATTCCGACGAAGATACCTTGTGGGGCCAAGAAGACTATTGAGTTGTTCTTCAAGAACATTGTGAAGTATTGTGGAATGCCATTGAGTATTCTATTGGACCGAGATCCGCGATTTATAGGCAGATTTTGGACCACTTTGTTCAAGTTGGTCGGGACAAAGTTGCTGATGAGTTCGAGTTACCATCCGCAGACTGATGGGCAGACTGAACGGATTAATGCACTATTGGAGGACTACTTGAGACATTATATGATAGCTAATCAGAAGAATTGGCCTGGACTCTTGGATGTGGCTCAGTTTAGCTACAACATGCAAAAGAGTTCCGCAACCGGGTATAGTCCATTTAAGTTGGTAAATGGATAGATGCCAGTTGCTCCTCACACCATATTATCGAGAGGTTTCTTGAGGAGTCCACATGTAAAGAGATTTATGACAACATGGGAGGAGACCTTGGAGTTAGCACGGGTGCACTTGCATGAAGCTACAAGGAGGATGAAGAAATGGGCAACTAAGGATAGATGGGACGCACACTTCAGTGTTGGAGATATGGTTTTTTTCAAGATCACCGGAGATCATTTTCAGCCACCGAAAAGAACTGCGAGATCTTTGACAAGGAAGTATGAGGGGCCATTCTAGGTGAAGAAGCGAGTGGGAGAAGTTGCATATGAGTTGGAGCTTAAGAACCATATGTGTTCGAAACATCATGTTTTCCATATGAGTCAGTTGAAGAGGTGTCGACTTGATGCACACCATCCAGACAAGACAGAACCACTGAGGGGACCAGCCATGATTGTTGACAGACCGAACCTTGTTTTGGAGAAGATCATGGATCTTCAGACAATAGGTCTTGGGAGTCACATGCGACGGGAATTCTTCATTTAATGGAAAGATGCACCGAAGGAGAGTAGCTAGGAGACGGAGGATTCACTGTGGAGATGGAGGAAGGAGATTGCAGAGTATGACGAGAAGCTGAGAGGTATAGTTGGATTGCCGAGGAAAACAATGACTTCTATTGGGGGAGGATGTCTCGACCCCGAGTATTCATCGCACTTGGGCAAGTCGAGCGCGCGCGATGGGCGTGTTTAACCGACGAGTTGATGACAAATCGTCGGGGCGCGTTGGTGGAGTCGAGTCATGACGAGTGCGCCCAACCGACAAGCCGGGTCAACGAATAAGTTGAGGGGCGCACCAACAAGGGAGTCGAAATTTGGCTAAGTGTTGGAGAACGCGTGTCAACTCGCCTTATAGGGGAGCGACAAGTTGGGCGCCCCCACACTTGGGCCGACAGGGTAAAAAAATGTTGTGTAAGATTTGGTGGGTCGGCTCGGTAATACCACAACCCATCCATACGACTTAGCTAGCATATATATTGGCAAGACGCAGAAGTGGAGGAGCATTATTGTCGAGCAAGCAAGACTCAACACATGACTTGGGTAGTGAAGAGCATATATATTGGCAAGACACAGAAGTGGAGGAGCATCATTGTCGAGCAAGCAAGACTCAACACATGACTTGGGTAGTGAAGAGTCAAGCGAGCCGTAGGCGAAGATGAGCCCGCATGAACGAGTGAATTAGCAAGTAGACGAGCGAAGGCGCAGGTCGAAGGTTCGGACTTAACCACAAGCCGAGTCGAGGTGAGTTGCAACATGGGCAGGCTGCCCGAGGGTCGAGCAGTCAGGTAGCGAAGTAGGTAGCGAGTGTCGAACGAAGAGTTGGTGCGGGTCGTGGTTGGGTGAGCCAACATGACCGCGGCACGACTACACAGTAGAGCAGACAGATGGGTGTGGTTGTGATAGCGGGTTACGACAACGAGATCGGGAGCTCGAGTAGTGTCGTGGGCACAGTTGAACGTGCAGCGGCAAGGTCGTGTAGAAGGTCGACCGGCCAAGCTACACAAAACTGTTTTAAGTTGTATTTTTAACTCAGTCGAGTATAACTCCCGAGAATTGTAATGTAAACAGCAAATTGTAATAATTATTGATATTACATACATGTAAAGGTGTCTCTTGCATTCTTAATGTTGGTGAAAGATTTATGTTTATTCCGCAAACTAAATATAATGAAAAAGTCAAAAGATGAATGTGTTAGGCATAGTCTGGGGGATGACTTAGAAAACGAAATGTTTAGGCATTTGGCTGGTGCCACATGTAGACCAATTCGTGAAAAAAAAATTGGAGGTGTGACAAATGGTGTGTGGTTTGCTTGGTCTTGCTTGGAATCAACATGAAACCCGCACTTCCTCCCCCTCTTCTTAGACTATCATGGGGATGAGGCTCATTGTTAGCTACTCATGGAAGTGAGTCTCCAACACTTTGAGCAGACATCTGGGGTGAGATGGACAGGATTGGCAGCAATGTGTAGTGATGAGTCATGATCATGTAGGAGCACGCGTTCTTATGGAGGCGATGTATGGTTGGATTAGCTACCCAACTAGTGACCGACATGAGGGGTACCATCACATGATTGTCTTGCAGAGTTTGGCATATCGATGGCACGAGGCAGGTCAGAGGTGGACACATCTGTATACCCATACACATTTGTGTGGACTTACAGTCTTGGTGATGGAGGTTGTTGGGATGATGTTGTCGAGGATGACAACTGTTTAGAGTGGGGGAATATGTCACACCCATGAGTCAGCATTAGCGATGTGCAACGAGCCGGGTGACATGACTTTCTGTTAAATGTGACCAGTTGCAGTGCAACGAGTCACATGCGAGGAAATGCGACAAAGGTACGAGTCGTGTGCGACGAAATGCGACAATGGGACGAGTTTATATGAGAGGCGGAAAACTGCACGGTTGGGTGGAGCCGACCCATAAGCTAGGCAAGCTGACTTGAGGAGATGGGCGAACCGACGTGTTGGTGGCCGAATTATATGATCAACTGGGGTAGGCCGACTCCATCGATATCCATGGAGGAACTGTATAAATGGAGGACGCATGGAAGAGGTGACAAGCATTAATGCAAGTCATTCCAAGCAAGACCAAGTGAACGTGGCGAGCAAGGACGACAAACATAGACGCAGGCGGACAGGTGGGCCGACGCACTAGGCGAAAGACAAAACCGAGCTGCAGAGTTAGGCGGGTGAACCGGCAAGTGCGCTACCTGGGCGAGTCAGGCAAACTGCCGGAGCAATGGGGTGCCATTAAATATCTTTAAGGAGCCTAGCCTATCGTTAGCATGAATGGTTATTGATTATTTATGCACCTAAAACTGTTTTAATATAAAAATCTCATGTCTCAAACTTTAATACTACGTTAGCATGTACTATGGATTTAACATTGTACGATGTATATATATATGGCAGTCAATATCCACGCTGCTATCCAGCATTTAGTGCCATGTCGCGTCGCGTTTAAGTGGTCAGATGGCCTATATGCCATGCACCGCAGCATTAAATACCAAGTAGCAGTGCGGATATTGCCCTACTTGAGTCTCAAGTTAGATTAATCGATGTACCATTGCATCTATGTAGCATTAATGATTAATCACTATTCACTGAATAAAAATACTACATTTTTTATAATTTCTATATTTTCTCTATATCCAGAGGGGGCCCCATGTCTAGGGTCCCGTCGTCCATTGTGTTGTCGCCTAAAATTTGAGAGATATCTCCAGCCGTCCCAAAACTTATCTTCTGACTAGGGTGAAACATAGGCTTGAGCCCACGATAATGCATATACAGTTGACTTAGCTACATAGCTGACCGAGATTTTTATTCCCTACCCAACTCCACTGGTTCAATCGAACTTGGGCACCTTTTGCATTGACAACAGATAATGGGTATTATATTTGTAGCCCACAGGTGCCACCTAATTACCTTTAGAACCTACAATTGCCATTGAAAGCTATACTGGTAGAACTGTAACAATTGTACAAAATGTTAACTGAGTTCACTATTTGATCAATGCCCCGTTCTCCTGGCAGAGTCAAGCAGGTCATTGGCAATGGGGCATTGTTAATGACAACTACAATCTGCGAAACATCCCATGGAATTCGCGAAAGCTCAGAATACAAAGACATTAACTTCAAATCTGCATGGACGGATCAATAGGCGGATAGATGAAAAAACACCCATATCCCAGGGGGAAGATTTTCTTCGCGCGTTTAATATCCTTTATCCCGGGGGAATTGTTAAAGATGGTACCCAACAAAGATAGAGAAAGAGAATACTTACAATCAGTTCCGGCCTTATTTGCTGGAAAAACCTGTGCGGCAGTCGTCCCATTTCTTGCGTCCTTCCGGATACCACTACTTTCTGATGAGTTTGATACTGTTGGCGTTCCCTACAACAGGCACGATTGAAACAAAAACTATATACAAATTTAATTTAATTTCAAAAAACCGCTTGGTTCAATTTAAATGCTGTCCTATAAGTAATACTGCACTGTATTATATTCAAACCTGAAGATGAAGATGGAGAGAACTTGAAGCCTGCAAGGGGGCACCACCAGTAGATACAGACGTAGAAGAAGGGGGTTTTATTGCAGTCATGCGTTTTATTAAATTATCCAAATACTCGATGGCATCGTCCATGGCGCTGTTGCCCGCCGCCATGCTAAACCCCGTTAACTTTAATCAAAACTAAAATTCCAAACGATCAAGTATACTACTGATCAGTTGCAGCAGTTGTAGAATGAATGAAAATGTAGCATCCGATACGATTGAAGAAGGAGAAGGGGATTTTAGCAGCTATGTCTGCACATTTGTTGCCTGGTTTTGGATTCTGCTTCTAGATGTTCTCCCTTCGCTCCCCTGGTCGATTTAGAGAGGGAATGTAGACTCAATTTCCTGTCGCCCAGATGTTAGTTTGTAGGGTTTAAACTCTTCATCTTTTAAAGCTCCTAAGCTTTCAAAGAGTTTAGACGGGAAGCCCATTAAAGCATCAGGGACTTACCAAAGGTGGTGGCAAATATAATAAAATTCGCACCCTGCACAAATGGATCAAAGGAAAATATTCTCTAATGACACATGGAATGGAAATTAATGCGTCATGGACTTACCAAAGGTGGTGGCAAATAAATAAAATTCACACCCGATGCAAATTGTTCAGCTTGGACGAAAATATTTTCTAATAAGACATGATATGGAAATAAGAGTTGTAACTAAAAATCGAGTTTAGATTCTCATAGTTGGTGTGCATAGCTTAATTGTGGGAGTACGAGAGGGCATTCAATGGCTTCGAGACATACAATTTCAACCTTCTCTTTTTTATGCAATTTTGTGGGATAATTATTAGATTAGATTTATTTTAATTTTCGATTTATCAAATTTTAAAAGGGATAAAATCTTTACTTTAAAAGAGACTTATATTTTAAGAAATTTGATCTATCTCTCCTGTTTGGATTCATTTTAACTGTCGATCTATCAAGTTTTAAGAGGGATCAAATCTCCACCTTAAAAGAGACTTGCATCTCAAGAAATTTGACTTAAGATGGATAAATCTCTACTTTAAAAGAGACTTGCATCTCAAGAAATTTGATCTATCTCGCCACTTTGGATTAACTTTAACTCTCAATCTACCAATCTTAAGAGGGACCAAATCTCCACCTTAAAAGAGATTTGCATCTCAAGAAATTTGATCCATCTCGCTTGATAGATCTAGAGTTAAGATAGATACAAGTTGGTTTAATTACTAATTATTAAATATGATTAATTATATTTATAATTTTAAATTTTATTCTATTTTTAAATTTTTTATTTTATTTTTATTTTTATTTTTATGTAATTTGACCAAGTCAAAATGTTTTATTATTATTATTTTTTTATGTAATTTAACAGAGTGAAAATGTTTACAAGACAAGACAGAGCATTACAACATCTCTTCTATTATGGGCTAAAGAGTGCCTCTCAACGCAATGAAAGGGCTTATCTCTACAATGATCCTGAAACTCTGACACCATCCAATTTTCCTCTGTACCTATGGCACTAATGTTTAGATCATGCAACACTTATTATTTAAGCACGTTGGTTGTCTCGTGTACTTGGTTCCCTCCAACAAATATGTATTTCATCCTTGAATCCTTGTGTATCTCTCCATTCTACTTGCTCCTCCCTTGGCTAGTTAATTCCCTTTTCCGTCGATTTTTTGTTGGTGGAATCTAGTTATCCTTACCTTGTATGGCCCCTCACTTGGGCCATCAAGGTCATCCTCCCACTCATCACACTCATGCATAAATGATTTCCATGGAAGCAACCCAAACCTTTCATTAAGTTGTTTCTCTGGCATCCTGAAAGAAGCTTGAGATCCTGGGGGAAGAGGTGAAATCTCAAAGAGCTTTCCTCTACTCCAATGACATATGCACACAAATGACTAAATTTATTCCAACCTTGGGTGCCAGTCGCACTCGCAAAACAAAATTTTTTGAGACTTTGGAGTTATACTGGCACGCCAAATTGTTTGTGGTTCCACACTTTCTAGATAGGAAGCAAAGAGCATGGACCTTTGGGCTCATCTGACTAACTAGAAAAGTAGGGATGGCTTCTCTTCATTTTCTACTCTTAGTTTGCAAAGAAACATGGAGGAGTTATGGTCATTAAAACGACTACAAGCACCTAGGAACATCTAATTGACATATTGTTAGTTTTTGTAGCATCGGATGATGTTCTAGTCTCAAACTTTGTGAAGAGGCTAAAACACATGAGTTCTTCATAAGCCATAAATCGTTTCTGGAAATTCCACCTAGAGACAACTCAATTAAATTAATCAGTTGATAACTAAAAAATGCATAAGCCTAACTTAGGTAAATCTATTAATTAATATGAATTAATTGAGAAAGGTGATAATTCTCTAGAAACTCACATGGATCGACTTAGATATGATCTCAACCACTGATTAAGATTTAATCGTGGTCGTTGAAGTCTCAACTAGAGATTATAAGAGGAGGTCGATGGGTAGATGGAGATACACATGTTGCAGATACTCAGTGATCAAGGCAGTTTGATTTCCCAGTAGCAGGTGATTCAGCAGTGAAATCGAGCTAGTGATCTAGTAGCAAGTGGCAGAGTAGAAGATTTCCGGAGGAGTTTCCAATTCTTGAAGAGTCAACTAGAGAGGGACGAGTTTTCCTCGAGAAGTTGCATAAGGCCTAATCAGAGGGTTTCTAGGGAGAGTTTGATTCAGCCAAAGGAGGAGTCGATTCAGTTGTTGGAGGCGGAGATAAATTCGAGGAGGCCTAGTGAGTCACTTTTAGAGGCAGAGACAGACGAAGCTGCAGGAATCAGTGAGTTCCAAAGACAGAGCAAATAGAGCCTATGCAAGCACTATGTAGAGGCTCGCGCAGGGGCAATTTGTACAACCCAGTTTGGCCAGATTTCAAAGCAGAATTAGTTGTGGTGCTGAGGTAGTAGCCTCACAGATATTTTGTCAGTATTTCTCTCAGATTGGATTGTTAGATTAAGCATCCAAATTATACTCAAAATTTTGTTGTTTCATAATAATAAAGCACTCATATGTTGCATTGGTTTTTCCATGTTGGGTTTTTCCGGGGACAATTGTCCAAAAATAACGGTGTCAATTTGTGTGTGTGATTGCTCTAAATTCCGCATATTTTATTTCCGCTGCGTAATTTTTATTTGTAAAGAATTGCAGTGTGAATTATTCCTTATTTGTCGTAGCAAATATATTGCTTAATAATTAACCAGTTAGACGAATAATTTCCAGTTGCTGCATTTCAAGGAATTTTCACACATACATGTCAATGACTCAATGAAAGTGGCTCCTCCAGGTTCTTAGTTTTAAGTTTACGTTACGAGCCTTTTAGGAACTTTCTCTCTCATTATGCTTTACGCCTCTAAGTCTTTAGCATGGTAGTTTATAAATTTTTGGCAATTTTGGTTTCCATTTTGGAAAATCTTCCCTTCAAAATAATATGCATATGCCATGCCCTAATAATATCCAACTTTGTTCACATATGTTATCCCTAGGGGTAAGCTTTTAAGACTCTCTCGTGCTTTTTATTATCTGAGCTCTACCCTAGAAACTATCTAAAATTTTGATCACAAGGATTCATGGAGGCATAGCAATGCTTACAGCGTATATGATCTATGTACTTGCTTGAATTTCTACTAAGAGAATATACATCTAACAACAACTAAAAGTTTAGGTTCTGAAAGTTTTGAGGGGAATGAATGTGTTGTAAAAAAAAAGTATCTTACTTATACGTATATTATTATGAAATGATCCACTAAACATATTAAACAATGATATTAACATGTACATGTAATCAAGAAAAAGAATGTTTGTGTAAACAAATTCCAACGTCAAGAGATACAATTGTAAAGTTAATGTATGATATAAATTTAAAAGCTTAGCTTAACTAATTGGCAATAATGTTGTTGGGTATTTCATTCATTTTATGCCAACAAATCCTTTATTTGAATCCCCCTAAGCAAGGTGAACTAGTTTACACGAGTTAATTTACTAAGGAAGTCATCCACAAGTATTGGAAGCATACTTTGGGTTTCTTGCAAGGCTTTCCCTATAAAACAAACAAATAAAAATAACACCTAACATATATATAATAACCACAAGTTAGGCCGAAGGGTTATCTCAAGTGGCCAGGAGGTTCAACTCTCTTGATCACCTTGAAGTTAGGATTCTAAGGCATGATACTAAAATAGTTGACAAATTAATAAAATAAATTGATGACAATGTTAATATAAGAGTGTCAGGGGAAAGAATCAGATATTCCTTGTTGCTCATAAAGAGTATTAATTACTAGTTTACAAAAAACAAACATGTCACAAGAGGGATTTTAACCTTGGTGGGGGGGATAACAATTCCTCTTCTCAACCAACCAAGCTAAACCCAATTAAAATTTATTATCATTATTATATAATAATAAAATTGTTAACAATAAACTACCTAGAGAAACATTTTTAATGTTTTAAAGGGAATCTACAATAGTGCTTGGAATTTCAATCGCTATGGTGTTGTCTTAAATTACTATGGCAACAAAATTGATAATGTATTTTATAGAATTTGGTTTCATGTATGGAACTAAGGATACTTGTTAATAGAAATCACATGACCTCACTAGAGGTAACCCAAGCAATGACCACAAGGGATATTGGCTTTCTTGTGAGTACTATCTAGGCAAGAACCAAATTTTGGTCTTGGAGTAAGAGATATTGCTTCTAATTGGTTAAGTGTTCATCTTCCTTGGATGTAAGGAAAGTAGTTAACAACCTAGAACCCAAATGCATCTAGCATGAGTGAAAGTTTGCTCCTTATGGTCCACCAATGGATTATTTTAAGTGGCATGCTTTTCCTTGAATAACAGAGATGAGTCAACCACCATTCGATTATAACAAACATTGATGGTTGTCCTCACCACCAATTAACCACTGAGCTATGATAGGTTTTACCACCTTCTAAGAAGCTAACTATTTCCTTAAGATTTTTTAATTTCCAAGCTCATTTACATGAAGTAAAGTGTATACAATGAGTTACCATGTACTTTGGTAATTTTAGTACGTTATTTAAAAAACAAAAAACAAAAACCATTTTTCTTTTTGTTTTGTTATGAAATGAAATCCCAAACTTAAGCATGATACAAAATAAAACAAGTACATATGTGTATCACTTATAAGAGTAAAAGGCACATTGTGCTTACAAAGTTAAAATTACATAATTAATCTACATGTCATTTTTTTGTCTTTCTTTTTAATTTATTACCATTCCTCTTAAGAAAGACCAAAACCAACTAGTTGTAAGTTTTTGTTTTGTTTTTTCTTTTTTTTTTACAGTTAGATTGGTGGGACTGCACAGAGTGTTTCGAACCAATGACATTCACACAAGGTTTGTTTTTACAGTGCACCAATTAATCGATTGTTCTACATCCCATGGGCTTTTTAAAAGGAGAACATGGAGGTGGGATTTGATCCACTTATGTTTGCATGGTCTAACTAGTTGTAAGTTAAAAGAAGTAAGGAGATGAAATTTTTTAGAAATAACTATTTATGTGTCTAAATCTAAGATACCAATTCATGAAGTTATTTTGTTCCACCTTGAAAGGCTTTAGCTACCATGACCTTCATTGTGGAGGAAAGCCTTATATCCATGTCTTTGACTCTTCCCCCAAGAAAGGAATGGATTCCCCAGTTGATGCTTGCAATTGTTGAGTTGCCTCACTTCCATCATGTTAATATCCAAACTTAAATCCTCCAAAAGATTCAAACTCTTTGGTTTTTATTTGGTCTCCTTTTTCTGAGGCAGATGGTCTCGAGCATGTAGACAAGTAGCTTGTACATGTTTAGGAAGATGGAATATCCTATACTAGAATGTTGTGTTATCATAATCCAATACTTCCATATATTTAAAAAAAAATTGCATTTGATGTTCACTCTGTCCAAAAGACCCTTACCAAGGTCTATTTAAACATAACTAGACACACATGGATAAATCTACTAAAGCACTCTCAATATATGATTTTATGTAAGTGCCCAAAGTAATCCCAATATCTTAAAAACTTAACAAGTAGAAAAAAATATAATGGTAAATTGGGAAGATTAACCCATACTGGCATTCTAATAGTTGGCACAGAGTTGGGATAAAAAAAAAATATAGGAACCAAAAAATTTACAAAAAGTCTTGCACTTCCCCAAAATGAGGGACCTTAATTGAACACTTTCTAAAAATTAGTATGAAAAAAAAAATGAAACAAAAAGAGATCACACATTTCTTTGTCCAAGTAAAGAGGATCCACAAGTGCAAAATGTTTTTTAGGAGATCAATACCTATTAAATTGGCAAGTAACTACATATTTTGCATAAATGGAACATATATGAGTAGCCTTTGGCATTGAGATCTCCACCAACGGCACATCTTCAACTTGCTCCACTATATAGGCATGCGATAGAGGAGAAGGCTTTAAGGTATTTAGAATGGTACCATTGTTTTTTAATGCATCTTTGAGAAACACAAGTTTTGAAGTTGAAGGCACCCCAAAAGCCAACCATTCCTCCATACAATAACAACATGAAAATCAAGATTGAATCTTTACCTATGTAATAAACAAACAAAGAATTTTGATCCTCAATTTGTTTCCGTCATAGTGTAAACTTTGATGAGCCACAAGAATTCCTTGTGATATCTAAAATTGATGCTTTAAAACCAACTCCAACCTTATATATTACATTCATGAACTTATAATGTTGTTGAAAAGGAATCTAAAAAGTAATTTGAAAGGTTACCTTGGAATCAGAGTCAATAAATAAAGAATGATGAACAAACCTTTGTTAAACATTTTACGAGTAGACATTTTATTTTCCATATAGGCAATATATGAAATGCTTGACTAGCATGTTTACATAAAGATCTTTAGGCTCATTCATGAAGACACCAGTGTCATTGAACCATTTCTCAACCTCTACAATGACTTCCTCCTCCCTGGCAAACACATCTCGAACAATCATTTCATTAAACACATTTCAAGCACCCATTTTTGCAAAGACTTAAGGAGTAAACATTTCTTCAAATAGTTGGCATGCAAGTGATTTTTCAAACACTTGGCCTATACCCTCTAAAACAGAACCTAGCGGGTCATGATTCCCTCCATAAACATTGAATTCACTCTTTACATTGAGATTATTCTTAGACAAAAAAAAAAAAAAAATAAAAAAAAAATAAAAAAAAATAAATAAATAAATAAATAAATAAATAACTATACTATTTCACAGGAAATATTTGTAAATGATATTTTATGTGCTCCGAGAGGATGCACCATTAGTAGTGCATCTTTTCAAAATAAGTAAATCAATAAACCCAAAGATATTATAACAAAACCCACACTTCTTTTATTTGCTTTATAATATAGGGAAGCAACATTAGCAGTGGTCCTATATGTTATAAGCACACCAATGAGTGCAAATTTAATTTTAAAAATCAAACGATCTTTGTTGGTGCTATAAGAAATGTACAAATGAATTGTTCTTGGTGCCATGCTCCATACATAGCACACTGTGAAGCAAATTACAGATGAAAACATTTTCTGCTCTTCCCAATGCACTTGGAAATTTATGATAACATTGTAATTAGTGCTTTAGTACATCCAAAGCACATTGTAAAGGCAAAAAAAAAAACCCTGACTTATTTAGAGTACTAAATAAGACTAAAAGAAATTGCTCAATCATAATTACACAAGGGAGAATGACTTGTAAATAAACACAAACGAACACATCTACAATCATTAAAAGGAAGAAGTTATACCTATAATGTTTTACAATGCATTTCAAAATGTATGGATGTATCATTTGGCAATGCATCAAGGTATACAAGACGCACTAGATAGGTGTTAATACCCTTTTCCATGTGACACATCAATTATCAATAATAGTAAAATAAAATAATCAACTTTACTGGTGTGTTAATATTTGAGTATGAGCATCAGTTATAGTGAGTGGAAGAAAGATGCACTATTTTTTATGCCCATATGTTAGCAAGGCACATCAACAAGTTCTATAGAGTTTTTTCACCAAAAAAAAAAAAAAAATTATTTCAATTTTTAGTGAATATTACAAATGGTAATTCAATGTAGATTATTTATAAAATGTGGGTGCACGTTAATGAAATTTGTGTATGTATCAGAGATAGTGACAATGATAGCAACAACTTAACACATCCAACTTCATACTTTAGTGGGAGTCTAAGGAGAGGGAGAGGGATGCATACCCTCATCCTATTATATCACAACACATGTCCTTTTGAGGAATGGTGGCTATAACCCTAAAAGGAAACACATGGTTGATGACAAAATTTATCCATTGTTGGGATCATGGTAGGTATGCATTTAAGGTCACTCTCAATATATGGTACGAACCTGCAAAGGAGTATATTTATTTTATTATCAAGTTGTCTATGAGAAGGGAGGATTTTCCCCTGTTCTCCAATTTGCCACTCAATGTTGCGGGAGAGGTCTAGTTGGCATATGTGGAGAGATATGACAATGCAACCATCACGAACCCTAGTGCTTTTCAAGTTGTTAGTGCGTAGTTGCATTTCCATGCATTCGATGCAAAGGAGGTTAGCTCCCTCTTACTAATGGCCACAACATCAACACATTGTACCTATATTGGTAGTGCATTAGTTAGTCTTTGATGCACTATGTAGATAGTTTAGTTCATGAACATAGACCGATTGGGCGATCTACCTTTTTTCTAACAAGTTTGCTTTACTTTGGATCATTATTGTGTTGTGTTTGATGGGATTATTGTCTTCCCCTTTGCCTTAGAGTTATTGTCTTTGCTTTTTGAGAGTTTTTTAGTGATTCAAATTGCATTTGATCACTAACCTCTTGTGTCGATGATTCTTGATGTGCCTATGCACATGTGGGGTCAAATGTTTCCCAAGAGGGACCATTCATAGTGGTCATGTAGGCAAGTTAATTTAGAGGTATTAGATCTATTAGCTAGTGAGGACAATCATGACATCAATCTTGTATAGTATCCACATGCATGAATGGACTAACAAGGATGTATGAATATTATATGTAGTCAAGCTATGCCACCAAATTTGAGAGGTAACATCATTATGTTTTGATTAGTTTAGTTGCACATTTTCTTGTCTTGTTTAATGCACATGTAATTGATTGCAATATTTTGTTTAAATTATATAATTATTGTTTAATATTTTATAGATGTCGACGTGCCTCCCCAACATGACGAGGAGATGGTTGAGGCAAATGAGTTGCCTCAAATGAAGAAACCTAGCATACAACATAGTCCAAATCATACATTTTTTCAATAGGTGATAAATTATAACCCCACAACCTCTAATCCCCCATTGATATTGTAATTAATTATGTTAATGCTTGTGTGAAGATATAATTGGGAACAGGTTATAGACTCTTAACAATTGTAATTATTTTTAGTGTAAAATGGCAAACAATTAATGAAGAGGTGAAGCTTAATATGAACCATGAGAAGCCATCAAAGTTGGGAATTAGCAAAGGGGATTTGGTAGCCATCCTATCCATGGAAATAATCCCTACCAATAAATTATTTAGTTGAGCCAAATATTTAGAATATCGAAGATTTCCGAATTCCCAAGAAAACAATCAATGGGAGAGGAGTTGGTAGTTGAGCTACAACTCCCATAACTATGAAGGTAGTTGTGATATGTACCCAGTTGTCTCATCTAAGGCATGGGCAAAGTAGTCATCCAAAGACTTGTAGGATTTTACTAGAAGGTTCTAATCCTAACCACAAATTGCTAAATCTGACACAAAATCAAATGGACAAGAGATCCATAAGAATTAAGGGGATAAGTAATTAGATATTTTGTGTATCCACGATTAGAGAGCAAAGGAAGCTTTTGAGATATGGAAATGCAGCTAGGGATCAAATAGATTTGATGTTGACCTAAGAAAAATGAGTGCAAGTTTCCCAAACTCGAGCCCTTCTGTAGAGTTATGTTTTGGGTGGTTGCTAGGTAGGGAATTGAGCACTGAGAAAGGGAAGGTCGCTAAGTGAATGGTGGGAAGAAAAGAGGCTTCCTTTAGGTTGTGCAAGATATTTGAAAAACCACCCATAAACATGTGTAGGATCTTAGCTCGTTGTGGTTTGATTGGAACTTGTTTTTTTATGTGGATGAAGGAGAGTGGCCTAATAGAGAGATATGTTTTTTGGGTTCTTGCTAGGTAGGGCACCAAGCACTAAGAAATGAGAGGCCATTAAGGGACCAGTGGGTAGTGAAGGGGCTCCCTTTGCAAAGTGAAATATAGTTGAGAAAGCACCCATAACATTGGGTAGGATTTGGTCTTAGCTGTATTTTAAGAGAACTTATTGAATGTGTATCGATGAAGGAGACGTGTCTTTGTGACTCAACCATTAATGAAGTGAGAGATTTCCCCTCATGGCACCATTGACTTACTTAGGGGTGGCTAGTTGAAAAAGGATAGAGTAGACAATTGAACCTATGGCTAGGTGGAAAAGCCCACCTTCCTTAGTTGCAAAAAGTTGTACATCATGATTAGATAAACGCCCTTGTCGACTTCAAATCCATAATTTAAATTATGTTAAATGCAATACAAATGTTGTTGTTCACTGCGTATATTTATGTTCTTTCCTAATAAATTGTATGTGATCATGTAATGGATATTTGATAGATGGTCTCTTAATGTAATGGGTTATTAAGCACAAATCTCGTAGAAATTATTAGTGGCTTGTCTAGCCTATATGTATGGTTGTAATATGCATTTTAACTAGAAAGATGTTATAGCTGAGAGGGTGGGTGATGTTAACCCCTCAACCTCTTAGACAACCAAGATTGTTGATTGGTTGTGGAAGAATCTTACTGAGTGACAACCATGGGAGCTAGGTTTGGTCCAAGGAGGCCAGGTAAGTATTAAGTCTGTTACTTATGAGCAAAGTGTCCCATTGATGAGTTGGAACCAAATGCAAGAGTGATTGCCTTGGTTTTAAAATGGATACTCGAAAGAAGGAGTCTGCATAGAAAGTGTGATATAAAGTGTCAAAGAGCTCACTAATGAACTAGTGAACTAGTGGAAATATGTTGAGTCTTGAGTCGCCATGATGGTCTTTACAATAAACATGAATGCTAAGAATCCATGTGGGGGACAATTGTGTGGTTGAACAACTAATATGTATCCTCCTTCTATGATAAGAATACTTGGAAGTATTACTGCATTTATGCTTGAAGGGAATCATTGGAGTGTTAACCTCTCAAGGATTAGCCCTAGTTAATGGTCCCCTTTAGCTAGTATTGAATCGAGCTTGCATATTTGTATGCATGCATTGAGATGAGTGATAAGTCTCACATAATTGGATACCTTATGATAAAGTAGCTTAATTTTGACTCCTTGGATAAACATCCTAGTTAATGGTCGCAAATGGGGAGTTGTATATGCCTGTATAGGTTGGGGAAAGGGCTCAGTGTCCTTAAAGGGAAATGGGAAAAGTAATTGCCACTTTTTGAATTGGATTGGTTAAGAAGAGGCATCATTTTCCAAATAAGGAGGCCTACAAAAATCCCCAAATTTAATGCCCAAAGTAATCCCTAGCCTCTAGTCACATGGCAAGTTGTGGTTGCGACTAAGGCCTAACGTAGAGAGAAAGGGACTAAAGGGGTGTATGGATGTTCTGAATATCTGAATGTCTGGACATCTGAGTATCTAGAAATTTACTTAGACTTTTGATCCGGATTTAAACAAGACTGCAACAAATTATAAAGATAACCGTAAAAACAGAGATGTAGTGGAAATAATACTTCATTTCATTAATGTAAAATACTGAAATATGCTTACAAACAGGAATGTAAATAAACCAGCTAGGGCGATGGTAGCTTATCTTTAAGAAGAGATGCGATGGCTACATGCCTCTGAATTGTCTTACAATGAGGCTCAAGGGTCTTTTTATTATTGAACAATAAGAGCAAACCCTAAACAACCAAAACCCTAACCGAGGAGATGTAACACCAAGAGTTTATGGGCCCCGTTGGGGTGAGTTGGACAACCAACTTCCCAGGGTTGCGACTTGATCACATTATCTCCATTTGATGCGCATGATAGCCCATTGGAAAGATCTCTCCAAGGACTACGACAAAAAAGATGATTTTAGACAAACAAACAAAAAATTGTTGGCGGTAGATTTCCCAAAAAACGTCTTTTAGGGCCTCAAAACGGATCTGGAAGTTTAGGACCCAAAAAAACTGCTAAAAATAGTAAAATGTGCTATAATTAAGGAAACTGAAAAATTGAAAGAAGAAATGGTGGGGGTCCAAGTGGAATTGGCGGGTGGCCACCAATATCCACCTGGATCAACTTTTGCCTTTGAAATATCTAGATGTGTATGGTCAAACCCCACAATGTTGGAACCTAATGCATAGAGGAACCTTGAATGCAGAGTTAGACAAAGGTTTAGGGTCTAACAATTTTCAAAATACAAGCACTATACTGAAAATTATAAATTTAGATCTCAATGTTAGTGAGGTAAAACAAATCTAGTCACATAGAACCCATGGGGCTAACCTTTGGCAAATAAAGTAAGTAGTAGTGTGATGAGACATGCTAACATGTCACTGCTGGTGTGTCATGGCTAATGTAGCATAATGAGTTGATCTAGCAACTAAGATGGCATCTGTCATGGAATGTCCTTTTTGGGTATTTTTCCATATACTGGAAGATTTGGACATTTGGGGATCCAAATACCTGGAAGTGTGGGAGGTTGACTGTGTTTATGACAATGATGACATGGGATTGACAAAGTGGAGGATGTGACAATGTATGACATTGATTTTAGGATCCAGAGCTCTGATTTTTTAATTAAATTGATTTATGGATTTTTTTAGATGGCAGATTCTAGATATCCAAATCTTGAACTATTAATTAAGTGCCTTGTCAAGGTCGACATTAATTCGAAAGAGTAAGATATTCAAGAATACATAAAATTTACAAATCTAAGAGTCCAAAAGAAATTAGAAATGGCCATGAGGAAATGGCCCAAATTCAAATGTGACCTAGCAGCCAATGTGTTCGACTTGTGGATGTGGCACCATACAGTGGTGACACATGAGCGCAACTTCCATAGGTTAGCCATGTGTTAGATGATTTGGCATTGTATGGTGGAGACACGTGGTCACATGATTGCGATGTTTAAACCACATGTCAGTGGCATATTATGATAAGGTGGCATAAATACTGAAACTTCTGAGAGCCATGACTTTGTTCCCAAAGCTCAGAATGAGATGAAATTTATATCATTGAAAATCTATCGATGAGTGTCGATGGTAGACTAAGAAAAGAGGTTTGAGATGGTTAAAAGAAGATAAATTTTGATAACCCCACTTCCTTAAGGTGACCAAAGAGGTTGGGTGTGTACATCCTATATCCTTGGAAAGGCCTAGAGGAGACTAAGTGTGTAATAAAATGGTATTAGATTTGTGGTTCAAACACTAGGCCCGAAGGGCTAAACATATATCATATAGATGATTTTTTTATTAAAATAGAAAGCTTGCTAGTTATGTTTGGCACCAATAATACTACCTAGATTTTACCTCAAACAAAGGGTTATGTTGCTTGGATTAGAGCATATGTGTAAAAGAAAGAGTTCTTTCTTAGAAAAGAGAGTCATGCTTGGAAAGGGTGTCTTGAAGAAGGTTGTTTTAAGTAGTCCATCTAATGGAATGATGGTTATTCGGAAATCAACAAGGTATAATTAAAGAATAGAAGTGTAATGATTCCACTTGCTTGCATGTTGGATGCATATGGATATGTGTATATGGGTAATTTTGGATGCCATGTTTTAAGGAAACACCAGAGTGCTTTATTTTAAATGAATGGTGTGGCAATGGTCATACTTGAATATCCTTTAAATGTTTTCATTGTTGGTTGCATTATGTGGTCGTTATGATTAAAATTCCCTTGAGGATGGGAAGTATGGTAGATGTAAAAATCCTAGATAGTTGCAGCCATTATGCTAGGGACAAGGAATTGTTAACGCACTTTGTGTGCAAAAAAAAATTGAAAAGGCCTAAGTTAAAAAGTGCCTTTATTATGTATTCAAGGGTAGGTGTTTTGGATAGTAAGGCATTGTGCCTTGAAGTGAATGGATGTGGTTAATGAAAGAAATGTGCATGTATGTTGTTTGAAATGCATGGGATGGATGCATGGATCAACTAAGTTGATAGGCAAACATGAGGCTTAATTGTTATATTTTGGGTAGATTGGTCACTACATGGTTTCCCTTGGTAAGAAGTCATGTGGCACATGATGCTCATGGATGCAAGTGTGCAAGAGAGAATATCTTTGCAAATAAATCCATAATGATGGAATGGTGTGATTGAGGACAATGGAATGAGTGAGTAGGGAAGTAAACCCCTAAAGTGAGTGGTGTGAATCCCTCACCCCACAAAAATTAAAGTGGGAAAAAGATTGCCAATAAATTATGAGATGGATATCTCAGTGGAGAGAGTGAATACGAAACTCTTACCCTTTAGCTAATTTGATTCGTTGGCATGAAAAGTCTGAATGCCATACAAATTTTCTACAACGATTGAGATTATATTGAATGAATATATAATGAAATTATGGTTTCCTTTCAACTGGTATGGAATGCAACTAAAGTGATTGAATCATTAACTAGGTGAATGGTATTGGAGACTAGTTTAGTGGCTTTTCTAATGTAATGTTGACAGGATTTTATGCATGAGAAACTAAAATTGCTTGGTTGAGTGAAAATGTAGATTACCAAAACAATACCTTTAGTATGGCATGGAATATAATCCCATGATGAAGGATGGGAATATTAACACCTGCAAAAAAGCAAACATGATGAGAAGAGTCTTGTGTTTGTGAGACCAAACTTCTGTAAGAAAAACTTTGGAAAACAAAATTTATGATTGAAAAAATTATGATTAATCTCACAGGAATTGTATGCATGTGATATAAGCGAGATCATATAAATATATCCACGGAGGATAGATAATGGTTATGAAGAATAAATCTTAGGAACAAGGCCATTGTAGTGACATTTGAACCATGTGACATGCCTTGATCACCATGGTTAATGACATGTAATTTATGTTGTGTTATGTTAGAGCAGGCCAAAAGGATGCATTGGCTACAAGACTTCATGAATCTCTTTGGTCTTCCTATGTAAGAAATCCTTGGTCAGGTGGATCACTCGAGGGACTATGTAGTAGAGAAGGGATTTCCCCAAGCCTATAAGGATATGTGACTACAAGGAAGAGGGGACTCGAATGAAATTGTCATGAAAACTTTATGTCAAGTGTTGATCTGGATAAAGAGTGCATTTATGTGTGTCTAATAAAGCAATGAGTTCAATTTGTTTGTTGGGAGCCTTGAGAAGCAAGTGATAGCCATAAAAACAAGTATTGAATCAAAATTGTCATATGTTGAAATGCATGTTTGCTTTGTGGAAATTGAGGTTTATTATAGAAAAGTTAATGGTGGTTTATGAAAATGGTTATAACATATATGCTTTGTCGTTTTCTGATGTAGGCATTAAATAGAATTCCATAAGTATGGAAGTGACCATAATTTGACAACGAATGCGTAAGAGGCCATGTGGCACATGGTCCTCGTGGATGCAAGTGTGCAAGAGAGAGTATATTTGCAAATAAATCCATAATGATGGAATGGTGGGCTTGAGGACAATGGGATGAGTGAGCAGGGAAGAAAAACCCTAAAGTGAGTGGTATGAATCCCTCATCCCGCAAAAATTGAAGTGGGAAAAAGATTGCCAATAAATTATGAGATGGATATCTCGGTGGAGAGAGTGAATATGAAACTCTTAACCTTGGGCTAATTTGATTTGTTGGCATGAAAAGTATGATTGCCGTACAAATTTTCTACAATGATTGAGATGCTATTGAATGCATGTATAATGCAATGATGGTTTCCTTTCAATTGGTATGGAATGCAACTAAAATAATTGAATCATTGACTAGGTGAATGGTCTTGGAGACTAATTTAATGGCTTTTGGAATGTTATGTTGAAAGGATTTTATGCATGAGAAACTAAAATTGTTTGGTTGATCGAAAATGTAGATTACCAAAATAATGCCTTTAGTATGGCATGGAATATAAGACCATGATGAAGGATGGGAATATTAACACCTGCAAAAATCCAAACATGACGAGAAGAGTCTCATGTTTGTGAGACCAAGCTTATGTACGAAGAACTTTGGAAAATAAGATTTATGATTGAAAAAATTATGATTAATCTCATAGGAACTATATGCGTGGGATATAAGCGAGATCATATAAATCTATCGAGCGAGGATAGATAATGGCTATAAAGAAGAAAGCCCAAGAACAAGGCCATTGTAGTGACATTAGAACCATGTGACATGCCTTGATCACCATGATTAATGACATGTAATTTATGTTGTGCTATGTTAGAGCAAGCCAAAAGAATGCATTGGTTATAAGACTTCATGAGTCTCTTTGGTCTTCCTATGCAAGAAATACTTGGTCAGGTGGATCACTCGAGGGACTATGTAGTAGAGAAGGGAATTCCTCAAGCCTAGAAGGATAAGTGACTACAAGGAAGAGGGGACTCGAATGAAATTGTTATGAAAACTTTATGTCAAGTGTTGATTTGGATCAAGAGTACATTTAGGTGTGTCTAAGAAAGCAATGAGTTGAATTTGTTTGTTGGAAGCCTTGAGAAGCAAGGGATAGCCATAAAAACAAGTATTGAATCAAAATTTTCATATGTTGAAATACATGTATGCTTTGTGGAAATTGAGATTTATTATAGAAAAGTCAATGGTTGTTTATGAAAATGGTTATGACATATATGTTTTGTTGATTTTCTGATGTAGGCATTAAACGAAATTCCACAAGTATGGAAGTGACCATAATTTGACAACGAATGCCATTATTGAAGTAGTGAGAAGGCAAAAAGGACATGAAGGATGATGTTGATGTGCAAGAGAAATGATGTTTGTGTAGCTGAAAGGCAATAAAATTCATACTAGTATATGGATTGTTGCAGTAAACAAAAAGAACTTGGAATGGTGTGTTGCTGAAAATGACACCTAGGATGGTGTAATGTTGTTTAAAATGACACTTGAAATGGTATGAACACCAAGGATGATGTTCCTTTAAGGGTGGGTTATTGTAACAGGCTAACCTTTAATCCCTCAATGATATTGTAATTAATTGTGTTAATGGCCTATGTGGGCATGAAAATGTGAATGGGTTGAAAACCTAGAACAATTGTAATTATATTTTTAATGTAAAATCCCAAACAACTAATACAAAGTTGGAGCCTGATAAAGACCATGAGAATCCATGGGAGGGGTGAGCCGGTAAGGGGGATACGATAACAAACCTAACCGTGTAAATAATCCCAACTAGTAAAGTATTTGGCTAATCCAAATATTCATAATAGTCAAGATTGTTAAATTCACAACAAAATAATTAATGGCAGAGGAGTTGGTAGTTGAGATACAACTCCCGTAATTATTAAGGTAGTTAGGATATATACCCAAATATCTCATCCAAGGTATGGGCAAAGTACCTAGCTAGAGACTTCTAGGATTTGACCATGAATTGGTAGATCCGACATGAAATTGAACGGAGAAGAAACCCACAAGGATTGGGTGATAAGGAATTGAATATTTTATATATCCATAAGCAGGGAGTAGAGGAGGCTCTTGGGACATGACAATGTATTGAGCAATTAAATAGATATTATCATGGCCTAAGAAAATTTAGTACAAATATATCAAACTTAAGTTGTTGTGTAGAGTTGGCCTCTAGGTACTTATCGGGTAGGGAACTATTGGTGCAAAGTTGTGACAAACCTAGGTTTGGAGCGCAAATTTGGCCAACAAACCCACTCAAGGCCGGGCCTTTCAACATCACCCACAAAGTGGTTAGAGTCTCATCCGAAGTGCCATGGGGGACTACTAGAACAAGTTTTCTCAGTCAGATGAGATTGTTGGGTTTTTGTGACACAATGGGCTTAGCTTACTATGTGGAGGTTAGGCCACCTAATGACAAACACATGACAACCATTGTGGGTTTATGTACCAAGTGGGGTCTCACAGGGCATTATTCTAACTATTTTATTTATTTCTCACCGTCCACAATATCATTATAACAAGAACATTTCATTTGTATCAACACCCTCTAATGTGCAAGCGATTAATGATTACTGAAACAACGATATTAAATCATGTAAAAAATAACAGATAAACCTTAGAAGCATAAAAAATAAGACAACTCGTTCGATGAGAAATACAAGTCAAGGGAATCCATCGATCTTTCATTACATCATAATAAGGAAATACATGCAGGGTGCTTATACCAATAACTATCATGAACTCGACCACTAGCCTTCTCATAACTGAAGGTAGTGTATTACATTAATTTAGGCATGGTAAAATGCCAACGACTTTAGATAAATCATCTCCCTACAACCTGGCTAGACTTAAATACTCGATCTACACATATAATGAAGACCAACTATAGACACACAAAATACCCAAAATGATTGCAAAAATACACAGTAGTAATGCCTCTTTACTTTTCTGACCAACCGTCGAAACAAGATGGACGAGTCTTCTTATTGGTATTCAACAACTTCTTGATCATCCTTGGCCTGATTCTCCTCCATTTCAGTTGTTCTCCACATTAACTAATGATTTAGATATTCCTCTGACAACTTTCTTCTAGTTGTCCCATGTTGTTCAACTGCTAAATGGTGCTAGCTAGAAATATATGCTAACAGTTTGCTTGCCATTATGCCAACCTCTCTATTTCTGTAAATATCTTAAGATTCCTCCACTATGGCGACCCTCCTCATCTTCGCCAGACATCACAAAATCATAAACGTTAAGATCTACTCACACGCATCCTCGCCTTCTTAATGATGTGATATTAATGCACATTGCTTTCTTGCATCACATCTCCCTGTCCCGCGTGAGTCTCTCTGTTGTGGGTTGGTTCCTTTCTTCCCGTGTCATTCTCCTTTGCTCGCGGTCTTCTGCACTAGTATGAATCAAATAAAAAACAAAAACGGCCTCCAATAGGCCCCCAACACAAAATTGTGTCTCGTCCCGAGCCTCTCAATCCTTCTCCTTCTCCTATCTCCATGTGTTCGACAACAACAATCTTCGACAAGGTTAACCTTCTCCTCTTGGTGGAGAAATTTGCAGAGGCAGTCAAATGCTTTAGTTGTTCTAGAACTCCATATCCAGATAAGAGAGAAGTTCCACATCCTCTTCATGTGGTTTCTCAATAGGAGTAGAGAGTGTGATCTTCTACTACTACTCTTTGATGAAGTTGTACAACTGTCTATGACCTTTGCCTTCTTCGTGCTACTCCTCCTTCTCTCTTCCTTGGCAGTCTTTCTGAGAGATTAGCAAGGCCTCAACTTTATATGTAGTTATTTGATACCTAGAGTGTTGGTGTACCTAGCGAAGCATCCTAAGTTGGTTGACCATGTACATACCCTCTAGGCAGTCTCAGTTTATGCCATTGCCTATCTAGCTGCCAAGGTAGGGGTTCTTCTGTGGGACTTCTCATGCCACCCAAATATGCATGAGAAGAAAACCTTGTTTTGTTGTTGCAACCCCCATTTACAGGGACTGCTCTGACATTGGTTTGTTGGATATATTTGCAATGCCCTCCCAAAAGCAGTGTCGTGTTAACTTAACTAGGGCAGTTGTGATCCGTAGTTTAAAACATCTATCTAAGCGGAAGGGGTCCTCCCATTTCTGGGCCACCTGGTGTGATTGATGCATCACCCATAGATTAATTGTTATGTATTATTTCATCCATCTCTCATTTCCTCGACGGTTTCTACACTTCCATCAATGCATGGCATTGTATAGCCAAGAGATGCTGGCTCTTTCTTGCGATGTCTCCTTAGTTGCCTTCAACCTCATCTTCACCCTTCCACACTAGCATGGCTCCATCTGTCGATTGCGCCATTCTCGCGCTCTTCTTCCCCTCACAGTTTCTAATCTCTCCAACTCTATAGACTCTTTCATGTCGTTAAGATACCTCTATTGATTTCCTACTACCACCGCTCCCCTGATGGTGTTTTATAACCACCATGTCGATTCCTTTCTCTCTCGCATAATCATACCACTAATTGCTTCCATCAGTAACTACAAATCCGAATCACTGCACTCTTAAGGTGAGATATCTTTCCTATAGCATGAAAGGATAGTAGGCATGTGCCCACTCTCGTGAGAGCATCAATTCCTCCAATTCTGTTTATTCCACCTCATCGTTAACCCCTTCAATCTTGTTTTATAGATACCCAATGGCCTACAAGGACAATTCACTTAATCTCATTTCCTGTGAAAATATTAATTGGGATACATTCCACCATTTTCTCTCATCTCAGTAGTCATTACTAAGCTAGGGATGATCATTCCTCTAGTGTCACATGTGGCTCTCCCATCACATTATTTGTCATAATTGTGATTCTCATTTGAGTCTATGACTGGACTATTCTATTGTACACTACCAACATTCATATAAAATTAAAATATATATATATATATATATATATATATATATATATATATATATATATATATTTCTTTTTTGGAACTCAAGTACGACTATCTAATCCCTATGTGTCGGTCTTCTCTGACTAGAATGTCCCCAACACTGCACACTCTAGCACTGATATTGCCCAGAACTCCCTCCGGTGCATAGTATTTCACCTTTGCACGTAGTGTGGTTTGTTATACGACCGCCTAATAACTTTTACTATTGAAAACAAAGGATAACTACTACTCATTAATTTTAAAAAGCAAAAAAAAATTATTTTCGAATCGTAAACAACATACTCTATTTATGTATGAAAGGGTATAGTTCTTCCTGTCTCTGTATGCATGGTACATAGGAGTCTGGTTGTTTCTATACATTTTCAACCGAATCCCATTAACAAATCTTTCTCGTGGGGTACGATCCAAATTCTTCAACTGCATAGCTCCTGCATCAGTCACCTTCTGGATTACATATGGCCCCAACCAATGAATCTAAAATTTCCCTGGGTGCTTCATAAATATGTTGTTGTGCAACAACACTAGGTAAGGCTTGAACATCTTCTGTTTGATTCTCCTCTCATGCCATGATTTCTCTATTTCTTTCTGCATTTCTTGATAGAATCTGGCTACTGTTCAGTCCCTTCTCCTACAACCTTTGCTCCATTGCATTAGGTTTTGTCAGCTATGTGGTTGCCGCAATGCATAAGTTAGGTACCAAAAATTCCATGGGCATTACTATCTCTTATCCATACACCAATCAAAAAGGTGTCTGTCGTCAACTTCTTGTATGTGGTCTTATTAACCCACAGGATGGTTGGTATCCTCAAATACCTACCACCATGCTATACATTGCACAGATTAGTGAGTGTTATCTCTAGTATTTTGTTAAAGGCCTTTATTGTACCATTAGCTTGTGGATAGTAGGGAATGTTGTTCTGATGATAAATTTGAAATTCCTCTGTTGGTGCTACAATGGTCTTATTTAGGAAATGAATGCCTTGATCACTCATTAGGATCCTTGGGCACCCAAATTTGCTCACTACATTTTCAAATAGAAAACAAGTAATTATCCCTACACTATAGTCTCTAACTAGCACAACTTCCACCCATCAAGTCAAGTAGTCAATAGTAGTGATTATGTACCATGCACCAATCCTCCTTGCAAGTGGGCTAAATGGGCCCATAAAATAAATTGACCATTTATCGAATGAGTGTAGCGTGAGCTGGGGAACCAAGGGCACATTGCTTCTTCTGGAAGGCTTCCCCATTCACTTGCATATGTCATAAGGTTTGCAAAATTCTTTGGAATCTCCATGTAAAGTAGGCCACCATAGTCCCGCGCACAAGATTTTTTGTGCCATGGCCTCTCTTTCATAATGTCCTCTAGTGATGTCCACATGCACCTCGTTCAGTATCATGGGATGCCCATGCTCAAACACACATATGAGTAGTATCCTATATGTGCCCAAATTGTATAAGCAACCTGCAATGAGTTGGTAATCTACCGCCTTTACCACCAATTACTTCTTGTGCGCAACAAAATATCCTTCTGGTGTCATCCCTGTGCTAAACAATCTTGCAATCTTTGCAAAATGACCATCAACCATAGTCACATCAAAGAGTTGTGCATCTAGAAGATTGTCCTCCAAATTTTGTGCATCCTTTTTTGTGGTCAGGTGTGAAAAATGATTAGGACCTACATTCAGTCTACCTGGCTTGATCACCACTTGCAAATCATAATCCTGAAAATACAACAACCATTTGCAAATCCTCCCTCTAACACAGGTTTGTTGATGAGGTGCTTCAGTGCAGAATGATCCATGTACAATGATGGGCCTCCCAAATAGGTATGATTTAAGGCCCATCTGACCATCCTTTGGCATGTTCAAACCTCTCCTTCTACATTTGATAATATATTTTTCAATGTATAATGTGTTTGTAGAAAGGTTAGGACATATTTGTTGTATCCTATGGCCTTGTACATTAAATGTGCAAGATATTGAGGAGTTATTATGTAGAGTATGTTGGAGACAAGCAAGAGAGAATCAAGGAGACTTGTCGCTTGCCGCAGGCTCATCACAACTCGGTTGGCTCGTGAGAAGTTACTACCTCTCTATGGTTGCAAGTACATGAAGGGACCAAATCCATTTTTTTGGAGTTTTTAGATAGAAGCATTCCTCCCTTTAAGGAGGCTACTCCTCATCCACTTTTTGTATAAATAAGAGAGACTAATACCTCAGTAGGGATTCAAATTATAGAGGAAGAAAGTGATTATCATAGAAGGAGACTTTTGCTTATTATTTTAATTTTTATGTTGCATGTTTGAAGACTCTTGAGGTTAATGAAAAGCTTTATTTTGTTCTCAGCATGAGTTTACTTGAAGGGACCTCAGTCTCCTTGGGTTAGGGCCCAACCAAAGTGCTCAAGCTACTTCCTTTGTACATTTCCTTTGCATGCATTTA
This sequence comes from Pinus taeda, assembly GCA_000404065.3. NCBI lineage: Eukaryota > Viridiplantae > Streptophyta > Pinopsida > Pinales > Pinaceae > Pinus > Pinus taeda. Next base: position 61,025 of record APFE031715240.1, on the reverse strand, counting down.
GTCTAGCTGTGATTTTCTACAAATCTTGTTTATGAGAAAAACATTCTCCTTGCAGGTTGATAAGTGAGCTCATTATTGAAGCTTGGTTGTGTACCCTACGATGATAAGCACCAAAAATAGTTTTTCTTTATGTAATAAGTAGTTTCCAATATAAAGTTCAACTCATCCTTTCCAATGTCATTTTGATTTATACAATTAGTGCTTTGATAATTGCTCAATCATCTTGTTTTTATCAGTCGAACATGTACTTTGCTTGCAGATGGAATACATTGGTTCACATATTTGATTATAATAATTTTTCATGTGTTATCATCACCTTTCCCGTCACTATAATTCATTTATGCAAACTGTCTATATACTCCAAAAAGCCTCACCAAGCTACAAGAAATATCTAGTCTTGTTTCTTCCCTGCAAAAGTTTGTTCACCGAGAGGGATTGAGCTTGATGAGGTCTCTTGCACCCTTATGTATCCTTCCACCACATTTCTTCCTCTTCAAACTGCTCCTAGTTCTAGTTCCCATAAGATTGCTCTTAGATGTCTCCCGTAGAAAAACAAGGTATCTTGTAGTAAGACACAAATTTCCCTAAATCGCTTCCACGATTGCATCCAAAGTTTGCCCTTCATTTCTCATCACTCCACAACGTCATTTAAGCCTTGAAGATGGATTTGAGAAGGCTCAAAACCCTCTAGTGATCCAAACTTAAACAATAATGCAACAAATTATAGATATAACCATAAATACAGATATGCAACAAAAATAACACTTCATTTCATTAATATCAAATATTGAAATGTGCTTACACACAAAATGGAAATAAAACTAGCTCGGGCAATGGTAGCTTATCTTTGAGAAGAGATGTGGTGGCTACATGCCTCTGAATTGTGTTACAATGAGGCACAAGGCCCTATTTATTATTGAATAACAAGGGAAAACCCTAAACAACCAAAACCCTAACCTCAGGAGATGGAACACCAAGAGTTTATGGGCCCCGTTGGGGTTAGTTGGGCAACCAACTTCCCGGGGTCATAACTTTGTCATATTATCTTCATTTTGCGTGTACGATATCTTGTTGGAAAGATCTCTTCGAGTACTGCAGGAATTACAAGAGGCCATAAGAGCCTACTGCGGACCTAAAAAAATGTCGTCTAGGGGATCAAAATTGCTCTGGAATTTTAAGACTCGAAAAAAAATGCTAAAAATAGTAAATGTTGCAATAAATAAGGAAACAAATGAAACTGACTGGAGGTCTAGGTGGAATAGGTGGGTGGCCACTAATATTCACTTGGATAATTTATCCTTCCTTAGGAAGCAATGGTCCCCATTGCATGCAAAGCCTCCATGAGGCAAGGAAAATTCTGTTGAACCTAGTTCCTAGTGAACCACTTTCCTTGGTGAAGGAGTTGGCCTGCTTTGACAACTCGATATAAATGGATCCTTTATTGGCAAGTGTTCTTGATTTGTCTGTCCACGATTTGATTAGTTGTGGCATGTTCCATGCATTTTGGGTTTAGCTCTGTTGCTGTGAGTTGTTCTGTAATGTCAAATGTGTCTAAAAATGGTGGAAAGTATGGTTGCAGGCGGTCTACATTGAACATTGGGTGCGGACCAAGGAAAAGTGGAATGTTGAGCTCGAAGGCACTATCCCTTATAGCCTTGGTGATGGTGTATGGCCCATATCGGAGTGGGCAAAGCTTGCGGTGGGGTCTAGCAAGGCACTCCTTCTGCAAATGTAGCCAAACTTTGTCGCCCACCTGGAACTTGTGCGACACCCGATGTTGATCATGGCGCTGCTTGTACTTAGCATTAACTGTGTCCAATATATCATGGAACTGTTGGTGAATGTGTTGAATACGCTCAATGAAGTTGTTAGTCCTATCGGCTTCGGACTGGACGTGAGACAAATCTGTGTGAGTGGCTGCAAATGGTATGGCTACATCAATTGGACATAATGGCTAAAATCATAGCACTGCCTGAGAGGGGCTATGGCCTGTCGAGCTATGGAGAGCTCTATTGTAGTTGTGTTGGACATAGGGGAGGCTTTCATCCCATGTGCATGGATTCTTTGAGTTTTAGATGTGCAAAATGTGTACGATCATGCTGTTGACAAGCCTTATTTGGCCATCGGTTTGGGGGTGGAAAACCGTAGACTCAATAAGTTTGGTATCCAACATCGACCAGATACTTGACCAAAATGCACTTAGGAATTTGTTGTCCCGATTTGATATAATGGATTGTGGGATCCCAAATTGTACCCACACTCACTCAAAGAAGAGCTTAACAATGGCCTCTGTTGTGGTACTCTTCTTGCAAGTCGCCATAATGGCCATCTTAGAGAATCAGTCGACGACCACGAAAACACAGTCGTTGTCGTGCTTAGTAGAACGAAGGCCCGACATGTAATCCATGGATATGGATTCCCAAGGTCGACTAGGAGTAGGGAGAGGAGCATATAGGCATTGCTTCTTAATGGTTGGTTTGGCAATGGCGTAGGCAGTGTAGGATCCAATGTACTTCCCAATATCCCGATGAAGGTTCGACCAATAAAAATGCTTCTGTAGTACTGCCACTATTTTATCTACTCCAAAATGTCCAGCGACCAGACTTAGTGCTCTTCCGAAATAATCTTGGCACTCTCGCTTGCAAGAACACATATGTGTCCTAGGTGGCATAACAATGCATCCTGAAGGTGAAAATTTGGAACTTTCTTACCTTTCAGGAGTGTCTAGTATGTGTTGTTGAATTCTGGTATGTGTTGTCGAGCACAGAGATCAACACCATGACTGGTGGTCGACTGAGGCAGCCTGCAACATTATTGGTGTTGCCCTTCTTATACTTAATGTTTAAATGGAACTGTTGCAGGTATGTGGACCATCTCTGATGGCGATCATTCTGCAGCTTCCCTTGTGTCTATATGAACTGCAAGGGTCGGTGGTTTGTGTGGATGACCGTTTCCTTCTCCAGAATGTAATGATTCCATTGACGACATAATTGCACAATGGAATACATTTCTTTGTCATAGGTGGGATACTTTTGGACTGTGTTTGAAAGTGTCTCACTGTGGTAAGTCACTGGATGCCCCTACTGAGTATGAATTGCACCAATAGCATAGTCGGAGGCATCTTTATCAATCTCAAATGGTTGCTGCATGTTTGGTAATGTGAGCACTGGTGCAGAGCAAAGGCGATGCTTCAACTTGACAAATGCCTTTTGTTGGGTTTCGAACCAAAAGAACTTTGCTTTCACTCCATCCTTGGTGACTTCACTTAAAGGCCAAGTGATGTGAGAGAATGCCAACACGAACCTACGGTAGAAATTGGCAAGGCCGAAAAAGATGCGAAGCCTTTTCAGAGTGGTTGGGGGTGACCAATCTCGAATGACTTGTATCTTGGCTGGGTCCACATGCACACCCTGCTCATTAATGATGTACCCAAAAGACTAAACCTGGGTCATACCAAAAGTGCATTTCTCCAAATTTTCACTCAACTTGTGTTGTCGCAAGGTTTGGATGACCTATCAAATATGGTGGATGTGCTCTTCCCAACTCTAGCTAAATATTAAGATGTCAACCAAATACACCACCACAAATGCATTGGTGAAGGGTCTCAAGATGTCACCCATCAATCTCATGAAGGTTGCGGTGCCATTCGTCAACCTGAAAGGCATGACCAACCATTCGAAAAGGCCCTCCTTGGATTTGAAGGTCGTCTACCACACATTGGAGGGTTCGGAACCCGGTGATAACCGAACTTCAAATCAACTTGGCTGAAATATTTGGCCCCTTGAGATAGTCCAACAGGTTATCAATCCATGGGATTGGGTACCTATTCCATACAGTGATATTGTTCAGTGCCCGATAGTCATATAGAGTCTCCAGGTCCCATCCTTCTTTTTTACCAATACAATCGGGCTTCCACGAGGTGATGAGCTTGGCCTGATATGCCCTTTCTACAACAACTCTTGAATTTGCCTCTTGATCTCATCGTTCTCCAAAATAGAGTGTTGATAGATTGGTCCATTGGGTAGCGACATGCCTTCGGTTAGATCGATGGAGTGCTTGACCAGACAGTGCAGAGGCACCCCTGTAGGTGAGGAGAAAATGTCCCTATACTCCTCAATTACCTTGTGCATCTGTTGTTGTTGTGCAGAGGAGCCTTGTCTAGAAGTTGTGGCCACAATCTTCTTCTTGCCCTGAGGGCGAATCATAAAGAAAACAAATTTTATGGTTTGTGAAATGATCTTACTACATTGCTTTGCAGTGATCAAAGAGATGGTGGTAGGCGGGGTACCTCCGGTATCCTGTACAACTTATTTCCCAAAGTAATAATCACAGAGCGAGGTCTAGACTCATATACAACATGTCACTTCCATAGGTATGGTTGTACTAATAATACATCATAGACTTTAAGAGGGGCAACATCACATAATAACTCATCCGTGAAAGGCTTAATGTTGTAGGGAAGGCAATACTATTGGCTTACGCAAAGATCTTGTACTTGGTGAAGCCACCTGATGGTCTACGGATGCAGATGTGTTGTAGTCGGTAGGTCCAACTTCTTCTCAACCTCTGTTGAAAGGATGTTCTTTTGGCTCCTATTGTTGATAATGAACTATAGCAGAGAACCCTTCACCCACATCTATGAGTGGAAGAGGAGTTCCCCCTCCTCTGGTTCTTTAGGCTCATTCTTATGGATATTGGTCGTGGCCACTGTGATACTGGGCTCTGCATGAATGATATTCTTCCCTTTGTCATTCCCCTTATCGGGTTTTGACTCAGATTTGGAACATGTGTCTGATTCGGAAGCCTTCAGCTCAGCCACCAGTGACTAGTTGGCACTCACTCGTGTTGTGAGTGGAGCTGTACCATTTTCCCGTGTCCTTCTTTGGCTTTGTGGTGTTTTTCAATGCTTTGAGCTTCGAAGGGTTGTATTCGGTCGCCCCACCTTGGCTTTGTCCTTTACTCTGTGGTTTGGGGCGCCTTTCCTTTGCTTCAGATTCACATATCCAAAGTCTCGCTTCTTCTATTTAAACTTTTGCTCAATCTTGACAACATATCGGTACGTCGTGCCAAGAGAGGAGATGTCTAGGAAATCCATCTTGTCTTGGATGCACCTTTGTAGGTATACGCGACACTTGAGTACCAAATTTTGCTTAGAATCCTTGATACCCAACTTCGTGTGAAGGGAACGAAAACATTGGTAAACTCTAACACGTCTTAGTCCCTTTCCTACCGCAACATGGTCCACTTTATGTATTTATCCTCATAGCTCTCAATAGGGTAGTACTGCTCCTTGATGGCATCCCGAAATGAATTCCAAGTGGGTGTGGCTAAAAATAGTGAGGGTGTACTTTCATCCTTCTTCTCACATTAGGTTTCCCACCAATCCTTGATGTGGGGCCCGACTTTGAGAAGTGAAAAAGTAATATTTTCCCCACTGGAAAAATACCCTTCCAGTAGATTTAATCATTTATCTATGGCATATGCATCTATCTGACCTTCAAATATGGGGATGTTGAAGTTTACTTGTACCTTAAAGGGTGTGACACTTACAGAGTAGCTGTTGGAAGAAGATGCATTGCCTTTGGGTAGCCGCTGAAGGATTTGGGCAAAGTTGTCCATCATCGTGCTCCTTTGTCACTCGAGGGATTCTTTGAGCAAGATTTTGAAAGGATCTCTTGGCCCCTTGTCTTTCTTCTCTTCCGCCATGGGAGGCCATCAGGATTTGCGAGGCTGGTATTGCAAAGGTTCGACCAGTTTGAGCCCTAACTCCTTATATCCCAACCTTGTTGGGGACATGCAAAGAAAAACATAGAAAGAGCATACCGCTCTGATACCATTGATTTGAACTTAAACAAGAACACAACAAATTACAGATATAACCATATATATATATATATATATATATATATATATATAATATATTATATATATAGAGAGAGAGAAGAGAGAGAGAGAGAGGAGAGAGAGAGAGAGAGAGATGCAACAGAAATAACATTTCTTTTCATTAATATCAAATACTGAAATATGCTTACAAACATAATGGAAATAAAACTAGCTCGAGCGATGGTAGCTTATCTCTGAGAAGAGATGTGGCAGCTACATGCGTTTGAATTGTGTTACAATGAGGCTCAAGGGCCTATTTATTATTAAACAACAAGGGAAAACCCTAAACAACCAAAATTCTAACCCCAGAAGATGGAACGCCAAGAGTTTGTGGGCCTCGTTGGGGTTAGTTGGGCAACCAACTTCCCAGGGTTGTAACTTGGTCATATTATCTCTGTTTGGCACGTACGATACTTTGTTGGAAATATCTATCCGAGTATTATAGGATTTGGGCAATGTGACATATTGTAGACCTCAAAACACGTTGTTTAAGGCGTCAAAATTGCTCTTGAAGTTTAGGACCCGAAAAACTGTTAAAAATTTTAAATGCTGCAATAAACAAGGAAATAGATGAAGCCGACTGGAGGTCTAGGTGGAATAGGCAAGTGGCCACCAATATCCATGTGGATCATCTAGGCACTTTGCTTCCATAGTTGTATTTTCATTTCGACTAGTAGGATATATTGCTTATGTTATTTGTTAGATAGAATGAGATTGATTTACCTTTAGCATTCTTGAGCATTCACTTTGTCTTATTGCAAGTAGAATAGAATTTACTTATGTCCTCTTCTTGCAATAGAATACATTTATTTCCTGCAAAATAGATTAGGATTTCGTTTAGTCATTTAGTTTTTGCGAAATAGATTAGGGTTACTTCTCTGTCATTTACTTTCATGAAATTAGATTAGGGTTTCCTTTATCTCATTTAATTCTCTGCAATAAAATAGGTTATGTTTCAGTCAATTTTTTTCCTGCAAAGTTAAGTTAGGTTTGTTTTCCATCTATTGAATCTTTCAATTATTTTCCCTACAACGTAGTGGTCTCTATGCATCTTTATTCACTTCATTGCATCAGATCAGCTTAAGTAGAATATTGTCTATTGTACATATAGTATTGATACCTCTTAAGTTTGTATGAACTCCAGATTGATAGTTAAAGTTGGTAGCCTTGGGAGTTGCAACATTCTTGTTGTAATATTGGGGCTCATCATTTAGTTTGAACTTGTTACCCAACAAGTAATGTTTAAACTTTTAAAGCGCATACACCATTGTGAGTCCCTCTCTTTTTGTCATGGTGTAGTTTTGTTATGCTACAAATTACTTCCTTCTAGGAAAATGAGATAGGACTTTTTTTCTCCCTCGCTAGATTGTGCTAGAATCTTGCTCACTGTAATCAATGAAGCATCAACATGCATGTGGAAATCCTTCTGCTACTCTAGGAATATCATAATCAACGCAATCAATAAATTCTCTTTTAAGGTGTCTAGGGCTCTCTGCAACTCCTCATCCCACTGGAACCTTGTCTCCTTCTTCAACAAATTCTCCATATGGGCAGTGATCTTAGAGTAACCTTGAATAAGCTTCCATTAATGCCTTGTATTCCCTAGAATAGACCGCAATTGCCTAACTGATTTTGGTGGTGGTAGATCCCCTATAATTGCAATCTTAGTCGGATCCACCAACAAACCTTGCATAGAAACTACGTGTCCCAATAGAGTTGCAAAAGGCGAACACAATATACACTTCTTAATATTCAATGAGATTTGTAGTTGTCTACATCTATCTAACATCAACTGCAGAACCTGAATATGATTCTTCAATAGATTGAACACAGTCTAGTCATCCAAATAAACTTCTATGAACTTGTGGATGAACTCCTTGAAGGCCAAAATCACTATGTGAGAGAAAATAGTTGGCACATTCTTCAACCCGAATGGCATGAAAGTATACTAAAAGCATCCCCATTCTGTCACGAATGTGGTCTTATGTCGATCTTCATTTGCAATCCTTACGTGGTGATATTCGAAAAACCCATTAGAAAATGAATAGGGCTTCAGTCCACCCATCTTCTCCAGTATCTCATGAGCAAATGGAGTCGGGAATGGATCATGCATGCAAGCATAATTTAACTTTCAAAGGTCTACACAAATCCTTATTTCTCTCACCTTCTTGTTCAAGACCACCATAGGGTTGATCCACTCTGACTTTTCCATGTGTTCAATGATTCCTGCTTGTAACATTTTGTACAATTCCCACCTAACCTTCTCCTTGTATATCAGATTTAGCAGATAGGGTTGTTGTGTTACATGCTTGGAATTGGGCTTCAAAAATATTCTCATCTCTCGTAGTTCTCTCACAATTTCTTTCATTTCCTCAAATGGGTTGGGGAACAAATCTTGGTATTTGCACGGTAAGTCAGCAATATTTTCTATTATTTCTTCATCCTAGTAATCATCTATGACTGCCATTTTAGGATTCTCTTTTGTCCCAATGTTCACCTTCTTGGTTTTTATCGGCTACACATGTTTATTTGATTGTAAATTTGGTCCACAAACTACACGGTCTCCTTCGATTTCTAGGATCTATATATTTTTGGGGTCATCATCGTCCTCTCCCATCTCTGCTACATTATAGCATTCTATATTCATGTACTTTTTGCAAATGCTTGTTCTCAAGGCATAACAGGATGCTCCTCAATTCTGTTCGCTCTCCTATGGTAAATATCTTGTGGCAAAATGCTTTCAGGGCTTCGTTAAGTGTTGGACCCTCTGCTTCAAATTGAAGGTGGCCTTAAAACTTTGTGCCATCTTGTCCAATGCCACTATTCCTCGATAAAATTCCAACTCAATATAGCAATTTGTAGGGACAATGCCCAGTGTATGTACAAATTGGTCTACCCATTCTCGTTGTTGTATGTGCCCTCAAGTCCATGCCACAACACACTACTTCAAGTGAGTCCTTAAACACACAATTCCTATATGCTTAGTCCCAGGGACCCCTAAATTGGTCCCAAACCTGATGCAAAGCAACTGTCTACACTACACCCATCCCTCAATCTGACCCTTGTGCTTCATGCACCACCTACCTGGGGTTGTGCACAATGTAACATCCAAATTGGAAATCCTCAGTTGCTCAGTTATATTGTCCTTGAACTCCTATACCCAAATATTTACTTTTGATAATCCATCAAAGAAATGTTTTATGTTCCTATCCAACACACTACTTTAGTGAGGTGCACGCACCTTCAAGTGCTTACTTCATGCAATCTGCTATGCAAGTTTTCCAGTGCCACCTCTGAATTAGAAGTACATGATCCTATGATACGCTAACTCGTCATTCCATCAGTAGTGAGATTCACGTAATCCTCCCTACGGGATGTCACATTGTAAATATTATCCAGCTATTCCCAACTTAGCTCTCCCCTAACCAACTCAACATACTAGTATCCTTCCTGTGGGTCCAAAGATGTTATTACTTGAAATTCTCTTGCCTAAAAAATCATTTGTCTCTTCAAATTCCCAATCCATCCCTAATATAGAAAGGTATGGGTTAGTGTCATCCACAATGTCTATGACTTCAAAATCAACAATACTCCTAGCTCCATCAATATCTACTAGCACACCCATCAATCTACCAATTGGGAAGATACGATGCTAATTGGATAGCCTCAACTGAATTGGAGACCACCCCAGATTTGGCCTCCTCATCATCTCCCACGTGCTCTTTAGAAAAATATTCACATTGGATCCCAAATCCAATATGATATTGTCCATCTCATAATCTCCCACTTGTGTGCCAAATCTAAATTCCATGCTTGTCCTCTTCCTCTGTGCTACCTGGTTTACTCTGCACAATAGCTACCTCAATCTCCTTAGCATATTGTTCCATCATTATCTGGAATTTCTCCAACACCTATTTATTTCTCACCTACTCGAGGCAACTCAACAGTAAATTCTGTATCGGATATACCTCTGTCACAAGCTCTCTACGAATAGTTTCATCATAAACTACCAACATTGGAACCTCTCAGAGTATGTCTATCCTATCCCATTCTACAATGACCATCTCTCTAGGCTTCCTTCTAAATCACCTTCTCTTTAGTTGAATCAAACCTTGGAGGAGGTTTGGGTGCCTTTCTAACCCAATGAGGCTATTGAGCTCTAGATCCTGCAACGTCAACTCCCATCTTAACACATCCACGTGTTATGGTGCCAACTCATCGCTGGTTTATATGAGGCCCAACCGCTATCATTTATACATTTGGTCCTTTTTTCTCTTGCCACTTGGCAATCAACTGTGGGCAATTTTCAGTTGCATGGTCCAATACTCTACAGTAGGTAAATGTGCAACGGGGATTAGGGAATTCCCTCGTAATATGTCCTTGTTTTCCACAATTGTAACAAATAATAGGTCCTCAACCTCTCCAAATTTGCCTCTTCCTCTCATTGTTCCTCTAGGACCTGTAGCTGTCATCTGTTGTCCTCGGCCAGGGTAAATGTATGGACCTACTTGACTATACCCCAATTGATTAAAACCTGTCATCACAATTTCAATTCCCTCGAGTTCCTGTACCAAAAATGAATCAAACATATGCTCGCATATCAACTCTAACGCATGACAATGGTGGATATCATGTCCTACCAATTTGTAAAAATCACAAAATAGGGTGCGTGCAGTCGTGCAATATTTCTACATAATCGAACATTTTTGCAATGTATGACCCCATACAAGGAAAAAATTGCATGACAAATGTAGCAAACCCTGGTTGATTTTCCATGTTAAAAAAATAAATAAAAAAATATAAGACCAAGGTCATGGGACACATATTCTAAGATGAATGGTGGGAACTCACTTATGGTTTATTATGGCTAATGGAATTGGCAAAGAGGTATTAATTGACATTTGTTTATGAAATAAAAGAAAATATGAGAAAAGGGAGATGAAAGGTCACAAGTTTGCATGAGGAGGAAATTGAAAGAAAAATAAAGGAAAATGATTAAAATAGAGACCTCATTGATAAAAAGGCTTATGAGGATGAGTTCACAACCTTTTGCGAGTTCATTTTTGGATATCTCTTCTATTTTCTCACTCTCTAATACTCTTGCACACTTAGAGTACGTTTGGAGCATTCCTGGAGCACTTTGGCATACACTCGATTTGGAGAAAGAAGGCAAAGGAAAGTAGGAAAGCGCAAGGGAAAAAGTGGATCAACGACTACAACTGGATTGCTTTGGAGGTAATAGGTTGCATGTATAATTTCCTTGTTGATTTATGGATGCATGGTAGATGCATGTGATTTTCTGGTTATGTGTTGTCTTTGGCATGGAGATTTACTTGGATTGACAGTTTTTTTAGCCTTTCCTTGCCATTTTCTGGATAGTCGTGATGTTGTGGGTTTTTCCATTTGATTGTTTTCTGGTTGGTGCTAATAATTCCTTATGGTTGTGGATTGGAACAAACGCTCTAGAGCCTTGGAACAACTTGGGTTAGTTACTAGTCCTGGAGCGTAGGTTGGACAGACACTCTAGAGCCCTTGGTGGGTTGAGTTACTAGTCATGGAGCCAGGTTGGACAAACACTCAAGAGCCCTCTAAGGTTGTGGTTGAGTTACTAGTTCTTGGAGCCCTGGACAACTTGGGTGGATACTGATATGGTTAGTGTTAGTGATGTTTGACCGTGAGGTGGAATTGCTTGTTGAGGTTGAGGTGGTTTGGCCTCTGGAAGCCCTCGTTGGTTTTATATTGGTTTATTCCATGAGATCCCACATTCATGTTTGGAATATGGCGTGGGGGTGATTCGCTAAAAGATAGAATTGGTTCCGCCCAATCTATGGTCGAATGGTACATGGAAGTCCCTGACTTGGTTGGTAATTTCATATGATAATAAGAGTTAATCTCCTATTGTGATTCATGTATATTTGTTGACAATGTGTTGGTGATATTATGGCTAGGATGCCATGGTTTATATGTTGGTTATTTTCTGGTTATATGTCATTCATATGATGTGTATTCTCTATGGCTCTTGTCGTTAATTATTTAGCTATTGATCGACTGGTGAATGTATGGACTAATAAGTGTTGTTGCAACTATGTGGAGAGGGAATAGGGTCTTCTCGATGATTCTAAGATGAATCTCAAACTTTTAGGATTAGATTTTCCTTCATGACTTGTAGCTTACATGTTTTCCATGTGTTTGATGAAGTGTTAGTTATGTTCTAGGAAATCTAGGTCAAGTTCTGCCTTCAAATTTCTATGTTTAACATTGTTGTCATGTAATTTATGATTTTGAGAAGTTTTAGGAAGTCCTGGGCAATGGTCTGGAGGTTGTCCTGAAAAGGTGGCACTGATCCTAGGACTGTATGCTTTGAACTGGACAATTTGGGTCACAACCGCACTGAGACAAGCTTGTGCATGTGGTTGGAGGCCTATAACCGCATGGAGGCCTTGTCATGCATGCAGTTGGGGGTTAAAGTGTGTGAAAATGAGCCTCATCTCAGGGTTTGGTCACCTGGGGTTGTTCTTTGGCCCCTGAGGGATGAGGTGATGTTAGTTTGTGGCCAATTTGTCAGCCCCACTTCCTTTAATGGAGCTAGGAGGTTGAGTCATGTCATAGTAACTCTTCATCTCATGCTTACCCTGAGAGGCCGGTGAATTTGGGTAAATGTGGGAGGGTGGTTATAAATTGGTATCAGAGCTATGTTGCAACAATGGGCCTTGGGGTAGGTGTGGTTGATGTGTATACATGTCTGATTGTCTGTGTTTTTCATGCATGAATAGTAGGTCAAACATGCATCGTGGTGGTCATGATGCAGTTCGTGTCGACATGATGTTGTTGGTATGTTATGATGTTGATGTGTTGGCTTAGATGGAGCAGGTGATGCAGATTATTAGGTGTGAGGTTGCAATGTTGGACCTCAGGGTAAGAGCAGATAATCATATAGGTTTGTGTGTTGGGCACACAGGTATTTTGGTTAATGGTTGTTATAAGCATTATGGTTATGTACATGTATGTTATTCTATTGTTGTTCCGGTTAATGCATGATAGATGCTAGTTAATCAATGTGGTTATATGCACATGCATCGAATAATCATGAATGGCAGTATCTTGTTGTTATTTGCATTGTGGTCATACACATGATAATTATGGTCATTGCAATTAAGATCTTTCTTGGTGTTATTATGTATCATGCTAATCTGGATTGGCCTGTGCAGATGGTTATGGTTGTGGTATTCAGGTATGAGTCGCTATATTTGTGATATTGTGTATTACTAATCTGGACTAAATTGTGCAAATGTGATAGCCTCCCCTAAGATACATTGAGGTATGAGTTTGATTATGTCGTCTATTTGGTTGATATAACATGCTATGTTCACAAGTTGTCTGAATGTTTGATTAATTGCATGACATGCGTGTGTGTTTATACGATTGCATGAATAAATGATCTTATTTTAATATGGTTGTACAAACACAATATGTGTTGAGGCAGTTGATATGCAAAAGTGTAAGTGGGTGCTAGTTGTAGTATTATGACTAATGATTGTGAGTTGATTGTCGATTATGACATGGTTGTTAGTCTTGGTAAAGGATAATTTCAAATTAATAGACATGATGTCTTGACCTTTGGAACATGTGACTGACATGTGTGAATAGTCATAGGGAAACATGTCTAGTATTAGCACGACAAGGTAACAATTGAATGCTTATATAACGAATATATGGGTGATGTGATAGCATGTAATAAGACTCAATTGCAACAAGGGAAAAGGTAAAAGAAAGGAATTGGATGAGAATTCTTTTGGTTATGTTTGGAAACTGTAATTCCAAATGAATGAATTCTTTACATGAATACATGAAGTCTTCTTAACCTTGATTTTGTCTCATATTATGTGGATATGTGCTATATTCATAAACATGTATTTGATAGGTATGGCAACTAGTTTCTAGTTATAGCTGGATTCGCCAAGAGAATTGGAGTCCCTTGAGAGATGATATATGTATGGGTTTAGTTACAAGGAAAAGTGCTTGGCACAACAAGGTAAGGTAACCGATATATTGTTATGTTTACTTATGCATTAAAAGTTGTGTGGTTATGGCAATATGATGCAAGGGATTTCCTGGCAGAAGAAACTGCCATGAAATCTTGAAGAAGTCTCAGGTTGAGCTTTCCCTTGGAAGCATTGGGAACCATAGGGTTGAGTCATGGTGTTTGTTGTTAGTTTTGTGCTTTCGGTCTTTTGTGAATTTTTTGCGCTTGATTTGTGGTTTTGATTGCGTCTTGTGCATAGCCATGCCACTTTGTTTGTGGTGTCGTATTATTATGGGTTTTCATGGTTTTCTTCTTGTTTCTTTCTTGTTCTTGCCTTTTATGTTTTAAGGGTTTTGGGAATTGGTTGGGAAAGAAGAAAGTTAATGGAGCTCAGGAGGAGCTAAAAGAGGCTCAATAGGTAATGTAGGACCCATACGAAGCTTGGTGTATGAATAAAGGGCAACTAAAGGCAAAAATGATAGTCAGTTGGATTGGTTGGGTCCATTGGGGTAAATGGATGGTGACAAGACAGTCATGAGAAAGCTAGCAAGAAAGGTAAAGTAAATGTATTCGAGGCGTTAGATGCCTTGGCTATGTTGGGAACTATTGTTCTCAATGTTGTGCACGTTGTGCATGGATAAAGGGAATTATCTTAACCTTGAACTTATGATATCTGGTAATTATGTTGTGATCATGATTATGTCGATGTCTATATATGTATACCTTTATGTATGTATGCCATTGTCTGACAGGGTTGTCAGGGATCATAATTATTTTATGTTAATGTTTATATGTATACATGTATGTATGCATGTCGTTGTCTGACAAGATCATCAGGGATCATGCTTGTGGAGGAATGATTCCTTATGTAGGTGAATGGCATGAAGAGGTTCCTGGTTTATGAAGAATCAAGTGGGAAGAGTTCCTTGATAGATCTATAAGGTTAGTATCACGTGGATAAGATTTTATATTATTTGTTTACCACTATGCCCATGTTCATGTTATGGACATGTAATGCTTAGGGATACATCAACGAAATGAAAGCAGTGCAATCTGCGGCATGCTGGGACAAGCATGGATAGTGGAAAGACACTAGAAACAAGGTTGATTGATAGAGTTAGTGTGGTATTTGGATGTGTAATACTAATGTGTTATATGCGGTGTTGTATATATGGTGCTGGGTACATGTTGTATATGCGGTGTTTTATATATGGTGTTGAGTACATGTTGTATATGTGGTGTTGTGTATAGATGGTGTTGTGTACATGTTGCATATGCGGTGTTATGTACAAATGGCGTTGTGTACATGTTCCATATGAAGTGTTGTGTACATGTGGTGCGGTGTACACATTGTACATATGGTGTTTGTGTATTTATGGTGTTGTGTACATGTGGTGTTGTGTGGATGTGGTGCAATGAAGATGTTGTACATATAGTGTTGTGTGTGTATGGTTTTGTGTACACTTTGTGCAGGTGGTGCTGTGTACATGTGATGTTATGTACACGTTGTGCAGGTGGTGCTGTGTACATGTTGTGCAGGTGGTGTTGTATACATGTTGTGCAAGTGGTGTTGTGTACAGGTGGTACTATGTATATGTTGTACATGTATTATTGTGTGCATGTCATACATGTTGTGTTGTGTACATTTGGTATTACGTTACGTGTATCATGTAGTCATTGTATTGTGACATGTGTATTCATTGTGTTATACTCTGTGTACATATATGTATTTTGTTGTACACTAAGTGTAGGCGTGTGTGTTGTGTTGTACACCGGGTGCAGGTGTATGTGTTGTGTTGTATTATGGGTGTAGATGCATGTATTGCATGGTGTTGTACGCAGTGTGTGGGTGTATGCTTGTGATGTACATTGTGTGTATGTGTACGTGATTGAAGAGAAGGTATTAGGTGCTTACCAGGTTTGGCAACTAATTCAGTGTGTGTATGGAAATGATGAAGAACAATGGTAGAAGCAAAGAATTGATTGAAAGATAAATATCAATATTTTATTTTAGTTTTAATTATGCATGTGAAATATGACTCTAATTTATGATGGTTACATGTGATCGATGATTTTGATTATGACAGTTGAGTTTTGATCTAACTAGATGTGATATGTTTATACATTATGATTTGATCAAGGAGCTAGTTTGACTTGTTGTGACAAGAAGTAAATAGGATTGCAAGTGTACCTTATTGACGAGATACTAATGAGGTATGATTTTAATTTATTTCAATTTCTTTTGGATCTAATGACAACTATGTGCTTGGTACAAGAAATCATGGAAATTCCCAAGTTTGGGTGGTTGAGACTGAATGCATGAACTAGCAGCAACGGAAAAAGGAATTGGAATAGGAAACAATTTGTTGGTAAAGCACTTCAAGAGTAGGGCCATTGTGGGACACTGGTACCCAATAATGTCCATTGATTTCCATGAGCATGCTATGATCGATATGATGGTTTTGAGGTAGGGATATGCCTTGGTTTTTGGACCTTTTGCTGCGAGGAAACCTTGCTAAGGGATGCATCGCTCGAGGGACTGTGTAGCAGAGAAGGGGATGCTCGCAAAACTTGGAAGTTGTGTGACTGCACAGGAGGGGGTGACCGGATTGCCCGAGGGACTCTGTAACAAAAGGGAAGGTCAGGGAATGGGTTTGTTTTAGTCATTAGCATTGCCAGATGGAATCAAAAGCACATTGGGAGTGTGCCCTGTAACAATGAGCTGGTAACTATTCACTGAGAGAACAAGTAGCACAAGGATTGTAGCGTTGGACATTGGATGCAGGTTTGACTTTGGCAGTGGATTTTGGACTTCCTGGGAAGGAGATGAATCCTGGTAATACTTCGAGGGTGGAGGTGTGAGGCTCTGGGTTCCCTTGTTGACTAATGCAGGCATCGTATCCTTTTATTTGCTAGTTAGAGCAAATATGCATTAGTATATATATGGATGATATTGTAAATACCATAATGAGTTATGTTATAAAGCTCCAGTAAACAATATGATTATCATGTTTTCAATAGTGGTCATTGTAAATATTGCATTGACCTAGGTTATAGAGCCCCATGGGAAATATGTTTTGTTTTCAATGGTTTGCTGGTCATAAGTGTCATAGAACACCGAGAACTGTGTTCCCCCAAGGGAGAAGGGTTTGTAATATCCCCTGATTGATTTTCCACGTAAAAAATAAATATAAGACTAAGGTCATGGAACACTTATTCCAAGTTGAATGGTGGGAAAAGCATCCTAGTGGGTGTCAATTACGGTTTATTATAGCTAAGGGAATTGGAAAAGTCATTGACAAAGGAAAAGAGGCATTAATTAACATTTATTTATGAAATAAATGAAAACAACAGAAAAGAGAGATGAAAGGTCACAAATTTGCACGAGGAGGAAATTGAATGAAAAATAAAGGAAAATGAAGAAAATAGAGGCCTCAATTATAAAAAGGCTTCTTTGGATCAGTTCATAGCCTCTTTTTTTTTCAACTTAGTTTTAGAGCTCTCTTCTATCTTCTCACTCTCTCATACTCTTGCACACTTAGAGTATTCTTGGAGCACTTTGGCATACATTGGATTTGGAGAAAGAAGGCAAAGGAAAGTAGGAAAGCATAAGGGAATAGGTGGAACAATAACTACGATTGGATTGCTTTGCAAGTAACAGGTTGCATGTGTGCTTTCCTTGTTGATTTATGGATGCATGTTAGATGCATGTGAGTTTTTGGTTATGTGTTGTCATGGGCATGGAGATTTGTCTGGATTAACAATGGTTTTAGCCTTGCCTTGCCATTTCCTGGATAACCATGGTGTTGTGGTTTTTTCCAGTTGATATTTTTCTGGTTGGTGCTCATAATTCCTTATGGTTGTTGGTTGGAACAAATGCTCTGTAGTCATGGAACAACATTGGTTGAGTTACTAGTCCTGGAGCATAGGTTGGAAAAATGCTATGGATCCCTTGGTGGGTTAAATTACTAGTCATGGAGCCGGGTGGGACAAACACTTTGGAGCCTTAGAAGGACGTGGGTTGAGTTACTAGTTCCTGGAAGCCTGGATAGCTTGGGTGGAGACTGATATGGTTGGTGTTAATGATGTCCGACTGTGAGGTGGAATCACTTGTTTAGGGTTGAGGTGGTTTGGCCTCTGGAAGGCCTGGTTGGTTTTGTCTTGGTTTATTCCATGAGATCCCACATTCATGCTTGGAATATGGCGCATAGGTGATTAGCTTAAATAGAGAATTGGTTCAGCCCAATCTATGGTCGGGTTGTACGTGGAAGTCCGTGACTTGGTTCATAATTTCATATGTTAATAAGGGCTATTCTCTTATTATGATTCATGTATATTTGTTGGCAATGTGTTGGTGATATTATGGCTAGGATTCCATGGTTTATATGTTGGTTATTTTTTGGTTATCATTTGTTCATATGATGTGTATCCTATGTGGCTCTTGTCATTAATTGCTTAGCTATTAATCGGTTGATGAAGGTATGGACTAATAAGTGTTATCTCAAGTATGTGGAAAGGGTATAGGGCATTCTCAATGATTCTTAGATGAATCTCAGACTTTTATGATCATATATTCATTCATGACCTGTAGCTTATATGTTTGCCATGTGTTTGACAAAATGTCGATTATGTTCTAGGAAGTATAAGTCAAGTTCTTCCTTCAAATTTATATGTTCAACATTGTTGTCATGTCATTTATGATTCTGAGAAGTTTTAGGATATTCTAGGCAGTGGTTTGGAGGCTGACCTAAAAAGGTGGCCCTGATCTTGGGATTGCATGCTCTGAACTGGACAATTTGGGTCACAACCACATGTAGGTAGGCTTGTGTATGTGGTTGGAGGCCTATAACCACATGGAGGCCTTGTCATGCATGTGGTTGGGGGTTAAAGTGTGTGAAAAGGAGCCCCAATTCAAGGTTTGGTCAAATGGGGTGGTTATTTGGCCCTTGTGTCTACTGTAGCCTTAAGGGATGAGGTGAGTTGTCAGTTTGTCGGCCCCATTTACTTAACTGGAGCTAGGAGGTAGGCTCATATCATAGTAATTATCTGTGTCATGTTTACCCTGACAAACCAGTAAAATTGAGTAAATGTGGGAGGGGTGGTTACAATAACCCTCTAGCTTGTGCATGCGGATTTGCTGCGCCTATCACCATATAGTTTGAGAGTACCTTACACTCGTTCTGGTTGTGACCCTCTGTCATATAGATGGTACACCACACCTCTTCTCGTTTCTATTTTTCCTTTGTGAAATCTTGCAACTACAAGCTCAATGCAACAAGATGACACTGCACTTGAGCCATATCATTATTTTTTTCATTCCCTGCTCGAGAAGCTTGCAGCTTCAGTGCATTGTCCAATGCTTCTGACTATGAACCAATCCATTGTTGCATCAGGGGAACTCTAATATGTGGGAGTAGTTCTGCAATGAACCACTCCTTATGTTATGCACCTAGGATCTCAAATGTCGACTTGTCCTTCAATATCTTGAATCTTTGATCAAAATCCAAAACAAACTTGTTCGGGCCCAACTTTATTTCTTTCAACTCCATGATACATTGAGAGTCTTACTTTGGCTTTTGAAATTCCCTTATTAGAACCTTCTTGATGTCATTCAATGATCTGGTTGTCCAGCTGGAGTTGTGCTTTTATATTTCATATGCCAAGTTAACGCACAGTCTCTAAAAGTAACTTCTAGTTGTGCAATCTTTGTTGCCTCATCTTTGACTTGCTTCACTGTCCAAACAACCTCACAAACAAACAAGTTATGTTATGAATCCTCATTCCCAACACCATGGAACATAAACTTCCTCATCTCTACTCCTTCCATTGTGTTCAGCGCAGTGCTCACTTACGAGGTGCTTCCAGATACATCAACTGCTCCAGTAGACAAATGTGAGCTAGTATGTGCAATAGACTAAACTTGACTACCTTGCAACACTCCCCCTATGGTATGACCAACTCCACTACTGCTACTACCTCCACCCCTTTGAGTTTGAGTAACTTCTACAGTATTTGTCAGAATTCGCTGAGTTCTTACCTCTATATTCATGGAAGTGCATGGGGTCATGGGTTCGACACCAGGTATAATCTGATTATGTTGTCCAAGTTTCACAAATTCTGTACTGCATGGGCTAAGTTTCTCTTCTCCCTTCGCCTTAGTGTGCATGGTACCGAATTGCGTTTTCTCATAACTCTTATCACTTGCACTACTCCTTGTCCTCCAATGACTTTTTCTCGCCCTTATCCCTAAGATTCTGCTCATAGCAGACATCAACGCTAACCAACCTCCTCCCACATCTCTCTATTGAAACCTTTGTCCACTCCTAAATGAGCGACCCTTGAAATTATCTCTCTCCATTTTGTCTCCATGTCTTCACATTAAGAGTCCCGTACTCGTGTTTGACCTTCATCGTAGCTCTTCCAACTAATTCCCACTTACTCTCCCTTCAAACTACCTCCTAGTTCTCCCCCATTTTCCCCTTAGCAAACAAGCGGTTTAGCTACTCATAGTATCTAACTCCTTAGGTATAATTTTGTGGTCACACAAAGGTAGTGACTGTATGAACCTGCCTTGAGGGCCCTTCAAGAATTTCCTTTGCGTCGTATTATGTGATAATGTCACTTCTATTGTAAACTTAATAGTATAACTCTCCAACACACTTTCAAACCAAAAATATATTGTGTGAGAGACTTTATTACTTACTACTTGCAACTGGCACACCTCCTCTAGAGTCCACCGTCTTGTCCCATTATGGTGATAAGTAGGATTATTATCCTTCAATTGTTGAATCCATTCTGTCAAAATATTCAGGAAATTTGCAAAGAGGATTTTGTGGAACTTGGTAAACACATAATTTTGTAACCAATCTTCAATGCTAATCCTCCAATCCTCGATTTCTTTAGCTACAAACTTTTTTTGCTTCAACTTGAACCACCGAGTCATTTCCTCTTTCATTAGATTCCTTGGTATCCACATGCTTTTCATGGGGCAATCCCATCATGCAACTACCCTAGTCTCGACAACGAAATCATTTTTTGGCTTGTGGTTATGACAAACCCATATTTGACACGTTGTTTTATCCAACAAACCCACTCAACACCGACCCTTTTGGAATCACCCACAAAGTGGGTGACGTCTCACTCGAGGTGCCATGGGGGACTATTGGAACCAAGATTTTGTAGTCAGATGATATTACTGGGTTTCTTTGACACTATGGGCTAAGCTTACCGCACTAAGGTCAAGCCACCTAATAGAAAAACATGTGACAACCATTCTGGGTTTATGTACCACATGGGGTCTCACAGGGTGTTGTTCTACCTATTTTACTTATTTCTCACCATCCACAATGTCATTACATCAAGAGATTTTCATTCGTATCAACACCCTTTGTTGTGTAGGCGATTAAAGAGCACTGAAATAATGATATTAAATAATGTAAACAACAAGAAATAAATCTTAGAAGCATCAACAATAATAAAAATCGTCTAATGAGAAATACAACTCAGGGAAATCCATCGATCTTCCTTACTTCATAATAGGGAAATACACTCAAGGCGCTTACAACGACAAGTATCATGAACTTGGCCCACCAACCTTCTCATAACGAAAGACAATGCATTTCATTAATTTAGGCATGGTAAAACACCAACAAATTGAGACAAACCATATCCCTACATCCTATTTAGACTTATAGACTCCATCTACACATATGTTGAAGACCAACTACAAACACACAAAATCCCAAAAAAATATGCAAAAAGGCATAGTAGCAATAATTATTTACTTTTCCGACCAACCCGCGAACTGAGATAGACGAGTCTTCTTATTGGTCTTGAGCGTCTTCTAGATCATCCTTGACCCAATTCTCCTCCATTTCAGTCATTCTCCATGCAGACTTATGGTTTTGATATTTCTTTGACATCTTTCTTTTAGTTGTTCCATGTTGTTCAACCACCAAATGGTGATGGCGAGAAAATATTTTCTAACAATTTGCTTGCCACTTTGCCGACCACTCTCCATCTGTAAATATCTTATGATTCATCGAGTATGGCGACCCTCCTCATCTTTGCCAGATGTCCCAAAATCCCATGTGTCTATATCTACTCGCACACATCCTTGCATGCTTGACGGTGTGATATTCCACATGCAGTGCTTTCCTACACCATATCTCCTAGTCCCACACTAGTCTCTCTACTACGTGCTAGGTCCTTTCTTCCCACGTTGTTCTCCTATGCGCACTAGGTTTTCTATTCTTGTGTTGTTCTCCTATTTGTGTGGTCTTCTACACTACTAAAAAAAAAGGGTCACCGAGGGACTAATGGGAAGTGAAGGGGATTCCTTTGTGCAATACATGATAACTGAAAAACAACTTATATACATGTGTGAGCCCTTAGCCCCCTGAGACTTGAGGAGAAATTGTTGGTTTTTTGTGGATGAAGGAGAGTGGCATTTTTCCATACACCATTGGTATCTTGAGAAAGAGAGCTACACTTTAGGTACTTTTTGGGAAAGGCACTAAGCACCGAGAAAGGGGAGGTCACCAAGGGGCTAGTGGATAGCGAAGGATCTTCCTTTCTCCCTACATCCTAGTTATACTTACAGACTGCATCTACACATATGTTGAAGACCAACTACAGACACACAAAATCCCCAAAAAATATGCAAAAAGACATAGTAGCAACAATTATTTACTTTTCCAACCAACCCCTAAACTGAGATAGACGAGTCTTCTTATTAGTCTTGAGTGTCTTCTAGATCATCCTTGACCCAATTCTCCTCCATTTCAGTCATTCTCCACGCAGACTAATGGTTTCAATATTTCTTTGACATCTTTCTTTAAATTGTCCCATGTTGTTCAACCACCAAATGGTGTTGGCTAGAAAATATTTTCTAACAATTTGCTTGCCACTTTTCCTACCTCTCTCCATCTACAAATATCTTATGATTCATCGAGTATGGCGACCCTCCTCATCTTCGCCAGATGTCCCAAAATCCAATGTGTCGATATCTACTCACACACATCCTTGCATGCTTAACGTTGTGATATTCCACATGCAGTGCTTTCCTACGCCATATCTCCTAGTCCCACACTAGTCTCTCTACGACATGCTAGGTCCTTTCTTCCTGCGTTGTTCTCCTATGTGCACTGTGTTTTCTATTCTCAAGTTGTTCTCTTATTTGCATGGTCTTCTGCACTATTAAAAAAAATGTCATCGAGGGACTAATGGGAAGTGAAGGGGCTTCCTTTGTGTAATGCATGATAATTGAAAAACAACTCATATACATGTGTGAGCCCTTAGCCCCTTGAGAATTGAGGAGAAATTGTTGGTTTTTTTTGTGGATGAAGGAGAGTGGCCTTTGTCCATACACCATTGGTATCTTGAGGAAGAGAGCTACATTTTAGGTACTTTTTGGGAAGGGCACTAAGCAACGAGAAAGGGGAGGTCACCGAGGGACTGGTGGGTAGCGAAGGATCTTCCTTTCTGTTCTGCAAGGCAACTAAGAAACCACCCATAACATTGGATACGCTTTAGGCTTAGGTATTCTAAGAGAACTTGTTGAATTTGTATTACTAAAGGAGAGTGGATTTCATGACTTCACCATTAATGATTGAGTGAGAGATTCCTTCACGATTTCATGGTTTGTATTGGGGGTAGTCAATTGTAAAGGAGAATGCATACAACTTAGCCCATGGTTGGGTGGAAAGTGGCTCACTCTTCATGAGTTGCAAATGACTATGCATCAAGATTAGATAGGTGTGCTTGTGGACTTCAAATATGTAATGTGAATTATGTTAAATTGAAATAAAAATGATGTTGGTTGTGTAAATTTATCTTCTTTCTTGTTGAATTGTACGTGATCATGTAATGTATAATTGATGGATGATCTCTTAATGTAATGGGTTATTGAAAACAAATCTCGTAGAAATTGTTAGTGGCTTGTCTATCTTGTATGTATGGATGTAATAAGCCTTTTGAGAAGAAAGAGGTTATGGTTGAGAAGACAAGGGATGTCAATACCTCAGCCTCTTGAACAAGTAAGATGGTTGATTGGTTGCGAAAGACTCTTAGTGAGTCACAAACATGGGAGCTAGATTTACTCTCGATAGATCTAAGAAGCCTTGAATCTGTTCCTTATGAGTAAACACCCTACACTGAATTGGACCTAACTGCAAGAGTAAATGTCTTGGTTTTAAAGTGGAGACTCAAAGGAAGGAGTCTTCATAGAATATACGATATAAATCGTTAAAGAGTTCACTAATGAACTAGTGAATTGGTGGATATCTATTAAGAGACTTGATCCGACCTTGATGGCCTTTAGAATAAATGTGAATGCTAAGAATCTATGTGGGGGATAGTTGTGTGGTTGAGCAACTAACTAGCATCCTTGTTTTGAGGCAAGAAGACTTGGAGGTATTCTTGCATTTATGCTTGAAAGAAATCATGATAGTGTTGCCCTATTAGGGATTAGGATTAGTTAATGGTCCCCTTTATTTGATATCATATTAGGCTTGAATCCCTATGTGCGTGAATTGACATGAGTGAGAAGTTTCACTTAAATGGGCAACCTATGATTAAATGGCCTCATTTTGGCTCCGTGGAGAAAAACCCTAGTTAGTGGTTATGGATGGAGAGTTGTAGATGACTATGTAGGCTATGGAAAGGCCTTAATGTCCTTAAAGAGACATAAGAAAAATAAATTCCACATTCTAAATTAGATTGGTATATAGGAGGAACCATTTTCCAAATAAGGAGGCCTGCAAAAATCCACAAACTTGGTGCCTAGATTTAGCACTAGCATTTGGTCACAGGGGCAAGTTGTGGTCGTGACCAAGATCTAACATAAAGAAAGGTGCTAAAAGGTGTAGAAATCTAGTGAGGATTGGATGTTTTTAGATATATGGAAATCCAAACATTCAAACTTTATTTAAACTCTGGCCATTGAAATATTCAGATGCAAATGGATGGAAGGGTGAAAGTCCATATTGTTGGAACTTGGTGTGTGGAGGAACCCTAATCACAAGGTTACACAGAGGTGTGGGATTGAGAAAATTTTAAAATACAGGTATTATTATAAAAGTGATATACTCGAGTTTGGATGTAAGTGAGGCAAAACTCGTGTGGTCATTTGAAGCTAACCCTAGGTAGAGTTGGTAAGTAGGGGTGTGACTTGGCATGCCGACATGTCGTTGTTTATGTGTTGCGGCTAACACATTTCATTGCACTGATGTGGTAGTAGAGGTGGCATTTTTTGTGGATACTATAACTCTGCAATTAAAAAGTTTAGAAAATGGTCCTTCTTAGGTTTTTAGGGATATCAGATGGTCCGGACATCCAAGGATCCAAATATTCAAAATAATGGAGGTTTATCATGGTAATGATGATGATGGTGTTTGGCTAATGAAATGGAAGACATGGAAATGTATGACATGAATTATGGGATGGGGAGATCCAACTTTTAAATCAAATTAATTTACATATTTTTTTCAAATAATAGATTCTCGATATCCAGATGCTTAACCGATTGACTGAGCACCTTACCAAAATATGAATGAATCTAGAAGGGTTATATATCTAGAAATTCAAAAAAGTTGAGGATTTATAAGAAATTAGAATCGTTGCGGGGAAATGACCTAGATTTGGATATGACCTAGAAATCAATGTGTCCAGTTTGTATATGTGGCGCTATGTGGTGGTGACATGTGGGAATGGGACTATCACATGTCAAATGATGTATAATTGTATGATGGACAGATGGGGGGCCACGACTACCATATGCTAGACACTTGTCAGTTGTATGGTATGTTGACATAACATAAACAAGGAATGTTTTGAGAGCTAGAACTTTAGGCCAAAGCTCAGAATGAGATGAAATTTATATTATTGAATAGCTCTTGACGAGCAAAAGATGATGGTGGACTCATAAAAAAGGTTGAGATGATGAAGGGAAGTGGAATTTTGATAACCTTGGTTCCTTAAGGTACCAAGGAGGTTGGGTATGCACATCCTGTACCCTCGAGAAGGAAAGAAGACCTAGAGGGGACTGGTTGTGTTATATAGATCATATATGTGCATTAATGGCTCACCAACTAGTGGTACTTGTATGAACTCATGCGATCATGCAAGACCCTGAACTTACACTAATGTGTATGAGCCATCCCTAAGATATGACATTATTGATGCATCATGTTGTTGATTCCATCAACTATTATGAACCATACACCTTTAAATAGATAAATAAACAATCATTAGAGTTCACTTCGAGGGGAAAACCTTGCTCTATAATTAATACAATTATAACACAAGATTTGATGATTTGAAGACTAGGTCTCCTTAATATATAAGAGACAAAGGGTAAAATTATAATAAATTGGTGCAATGAAAGGTTCTAGCTGACATAACAATATAAAAATAGAAATGTAATCACTTAGTATCTGGGGATTAACAAGGCGTCTTAGGGTTAACATGGGCTTATATAGGGCTTAACATGACCCGCTCCTTCAAACAATTGTTGTTCTTAAAGCTTGACTCTCTGTATGTATTTCTAAATGAGCAACTCATCTTCCTATGTCACCTATTCCATATGTAGGTTCTTCCATTTGATGAGGTACCCAATAGTTGTTCAATTTCTCGAGTGCTTAATCCTTGTTTGTGGGATTTTTTTTTATGGTTTTAGTATGATTTTCCCTTTTTCATTATTCTATGCTGAAATAGTTTGGACTATGATCTTGTCACTGATTGTCTTCTTTAAGCAAGAAACATGGAAGACTATATGTATACATGAGGTTGGAGACAACTTCAATTTGTAAGCCACACTTCCAATCCTATACAACAACCTATAGAGGTCATAATACCTCGGTGTTAATTTATTGTCCCTCTTTTGATGCTTGAGCGACATCTATTTATATGGTTTTAGTCTCACAAATACCCAATCCCCCACTTCAAATTCCCTTTAATTATGATGTTGATCCGCTTGTTGTTTCATCCTATTTTGTGATATAACTAAGTTGTTGTTCAATAGTTTAAGAACCTCTTGTTGGTGCCATATGTGGTCCTCCACTACTTGAGACTTTACAAACCATTTCAAGGGTGATTTTGGGTGGAGGATGATATCCATGAAGTGCATAAATGGGGACATTTTTATGAAGTATGGAAGGATGTGTTGTACCACCATTCTACAAGGGAAACCATTTGAACGATTGTGTCTATTTATTATGTGTAATGCAACATATATATCCTCATAAACATCTATTCACAATCTCAATCTACCCATCAAATTAAGGATGCTAAGATGAGTTGTGAACCAATCGAGAACCCAAATAAGAAAATAACTCATCCTAAACATTTGTAGTGAAAAATGTATCTTTGTCGCTTACAATAATCTTCAGTGTCTATGTCTCTTTTGGATTGTTTCCATGAATTCTCCTACCATTGTACTTGCTTTAACAAGATGAGAAAGAAGTAAAAATGGGAGTGCTTTGTCATTATACCTACCACTACCATATTGATACTTTCTCCTTAAATTTCGGGTAAACCTATAATAAATTCTATTGAAACTTCTTCCCAATGCTACCTTGGTATGACTAATGGTTGCAGGAGCCTTGGGGTCTTGATTATCTCTCTTATATTTTGTCAACATACCACACATTTAGTCGTAAACTTTTGAACATCTACATTAAGACCTCCCCAAAGGAAATCTTTCTTGATTTTGAGGCATGTTTTCAAGAACCCTAAATTTGCAAGAAAAGTTTGTAATTCCCAAAGGAACTTTTGTTTGAGTTGAGAATTCTTATATAAGTATAAGTGATCTTGATACCACAAAAAATCATTCTTCCACAAAAAAAATTCTACTGCATCGAGGTCTTCGTATTGTTGTTGAATGATCTTACATGCCCTCTGATCTTGCTTCCATTCTATCCTTGCTTCTTCCGCCCAATCACATTGTGGAATGCAAATAACACATAGTAAACCCACTGTGTCTTCCTCTTTCCTTGAGAGTGCATCTATCACAATACTTTGTTCCCCCCTTTTCTATATAATTTCAAATTCATAACCGAAATTGTTTATAACCCATTTTTGTTTCTCTTATAAAGATAGTCTTTGTTCCAAGAGGTACTTCAAACTACCATGATATAATTTTAGTTTGAAGTGTCTTCCTATTAGGTATAAACGTTGACAAGTGCACAAATTGACATATTTTCAACAACCATCTAATACTTTTTGCATACCCTTCTTCCCTTTCCATCTCATTTTTATTCCTTTTTCATCCGTAACGATGCATTTTTGGTTAAGGGATAATTACCCCCTTAATATGTCATTTCAAATTTTATTCTTATGCATTTTCATTAAATTATTACTTTTCTATGCAGACAATAGTACATAAGAACAAGGTTGCACAAGTACCTTCCAAGCGCATGTGTTGCAACTTTCTGTGTAAGTTTAGTTGTTGTAAGTCTGAGATGTAACTAGTTGTGTTGCAACTCCAGGGTTTTGTGACTCCCAACTCCCCATTATTGCAATTCTAAACTCCCATTGTTGTGATTCTCACCTCTTTGATGTGGCAACTCTTTATTGTTATGAATCTCACCATTACTACTAATTGCATCACATGGTTGTTGCTACAATTTCGATGAAGGGTTTTATAACTTCATGCCAACTATAAAAACACATCAATCAACCAAACACTTTTCATTCATGGACTGATCAAGTAGTAAAAAAACCAATATCCCTATGCAAGAAAATGACAAGGACAAATAGGCACTTAGAAAAAGGATCAATGACTTAATTTCCATTTGTCATACCATTGATTAAGTTAGGATATGTTTGAATTTTATTGCATTTTCGTAAATTGATGTAACATGATGGAACAACCTAATTCTCATGGTTGTCCATCAATTGCTTTGATTATTTTAGATAGAGAACATCATCTATAAAAACCCATGCTCTCCTCAAGTTGGATAGCAAGAAAATAAGTTAGCTAGTTGGTTGATTGGAATCATAATTAAGTTCTTTATTATATTTCATGTTTCCAACAGTATAAAGTTCCTTTTCGTTCTAGTTTCGTAAACCAATGCTTAATCTAAGGAGGTAGGGCCCCTCCTTATCTTTGTACCATCCATACTTTTTAGAGTAGTTTGTTATATATATATATATATAATATATATATATATATATATATAATATATATTATATATATAGTTGTGATTCTTATATATATCCTATTGTTGTGGGCCCCTCCTTTCCTCTTGTTACCACCATTACTTTTTTAGAGTATAGTTGTTTATATATATATATTTATTATATATATATATATATATATATATATATATATATATAGATATAGATATTAGTTGTGACTCTTACATTTCCTATTGTTGCAACTTTGAATTTTAATTGTTGTAATTTTGATGCTTTGTAAAATTGAATTGTAGGCTTATTGCTGCAACTCTGATAATTCATAACGTTACAACTTTGTGGCATAGATTTATTACTATAATTCATTCATTAACACTAAAATTAATTACAAACTAATTATTTTAGTGGGGTTTAATCGTCAACTTGTGACTTAGGTTGTTGTTGCATCTCTGCGTTGAGACCAAAATACTCTGTTTTCTTCCAAAATTAAGATTAATATGTTTTCAATTGGGTTTTGTTTACAACATTTGATTCATAACCTTATTTGTTTATGAACAAAGTGTAGTTAGATGGTTTGTGAGTTATTGCATCATATTCCACGTGCAGTTGCATTTCTGTTACAACAACCAAAATCATTTTAACAATGGAACAAGTCGCGTTAGATGTTTGTGTGATTTATTTCGTGCAAATGTGACATTTACTTTCCTGCAAGTGTTCTCTTTACATTCTTGCAAGTGTGGATTTGATGACAAGTAGATTTTTCTTGGTGACTTGTGAAAGCATCTCAATATTGTCTTATGACACTCATTTATATTACAACAACTTCATATTGTATTAGCATAGATAGTGCATGACAATTCACAAGTTCAAAACAAACCTCAAATTAACAATTAAATGTATAGTCTTTTGGTTTTGTTTCTACACTACTAGAAAGGTGATTGAGAAGCCCACCAATTTTGCAATCGTTGCCAAGGAATTGTCATTTGTACAGTCAATTGTTAATAATATAGCCATTTTTTTATTGCATAATTTTGTTTATATGATTGTTTGTTTAAATGGAAAGGATTTCTTTTCCCACATATTAATATAATTAGTTCTTTTTACAACTACTTCTCCTAGATAGAATGTATTTTTAAACTTGCATGCCCAACACTAGAGATCAATTGGCTAGATTTACCAACAACATACATTAAATTAATAGTGCAAGACAATTTCAAGACGAGAAAGGGCACAATCAACTAAATTACTTAACTCCCAAAATGAGCTCCCTTGCCGAAAATAAGCCTAAAGTCTCTTGTCATAAGGCCAAGGTCGCACAAGCTTCATCCTCTGCACTAATAAAAGCTCTATTTTCTAAATATCTAGTTAGTGAACAATTCCACTATGAGGATTTGAATTTTCTAGACTCTCCTAAAGCACCTTTAGAGGAAAAATACATGCCTCAAGTAGAGATGTCCCATGAATTCAAGGAGGAAGCAACATCCTTCGAATTCCAAGCCTTAAGTTAGATGAAGAAATAAGGATGAAAAATATTCCTCACTTAGCTCTGTCCAAATTTTGTGATCTTTCAAAGGAGGATCCTTATACCTTCCTTTTGAATTCATTGTACCCCACTGAAGCTATGTATACATGTCATATGTTTAGAAGGTAAAATTATTCCCCTCCACACTCAAGAATGCAGCAGTATGTTGCTTCATGAACCTAGGTAAAGGTAGCATCCACACACGGGACCAAATGAAGAAGAAATTCTTAGAAAAATAGCAACACTACTATAAGGATAAGGAAGGAAGGGAATAAAGTGTTTGTGCTGCTTGCTGAAGGAGCAAAGAAACCCTAGCCAGAGAACAACGCAAGAAGCTTGTAGTTGCTCCTCAGCGGCCCCATGTTGCTGGGGTTTGAGTACAATGGACACACCAGAGGATGGAGAGCTTCTATCAGATCAACAATAAGAAAATGAAGGAACAACAAGAAAATGAAGGAACAACAAAAGCTTTTGTCTCCCTCATCTCTGCAATGGGCCCGACAAAGAACAAACCTTCAGTCACAAAGTTTGTTAAAAGATTGGAAGACATTCCTGAAATCTCACTTCCTCCTGCCCTTCCCTGCAGAGCAGCACTATCTCTAGCGGAGCGAGGATTAGTGGGGCAGTTTATGAGGTTAAGGCCATCGCCCAAAATTATGCAAAAATGGGTAGAAAGGAATTGGACCATGTCAATAGATGGAAAAATATCAATCAGGTTTTGCGGAAGAGGATATTACACCTTTCACTTTGAAACCAAGGAGGATCGAGACTTGATTTTCAGGGATGGACCTTACTTTATGGACACAAGGGGTTTGTATCTAAACAGATGGACATCGGATTTCAACCCAGAAATGGATGTCCCCAATGCCGTCCCCGTCTGGGTTAGATTGCCACACCTTCTCCTTCATTGTTGGGGGGATGAATCAGTCAAAGCCATGGGAAACACAGTTGGTAAATATATAGACATATGCAAGCCAAAGGAAAATATGCATGCATGTGCCAGAATCTGTGTAGAAGTGGATCTGGGGAAAGGGATACCAGAATCTATCAAAATCAAAGTGGACCAGTGGACACACATACAACAACTGGATTATGAACAAATTCATTTCAAATGCAAGGTATCTCATGAATACGGTCATTTTGCAAATAGATGTACAAAAAAAGGAAATTAAAATGAAATGAGTGAAGAACTGGAAAACAAATGGGAAAAGGTCAAAAGAAAGAAGACAATCAACAAACAAACAAATTTATCTTCCTCGCAACCCCCCACATCCTCTGATCACCATCCCACATCAACCAAAGAAGATAATAATCCCCTTGCCAGCCTTAATCCTTTTGAGCCTCTGGATCCTTCAGCCCTCATCCCCTGGACCACAATCCAGATCCAGATCGAGATCCCCACAACGTACCCCCAACCCCCCGTCATCCCCTCTGGCATCAAACTCTCACACCCCTCCCTCGCCCTCAATAGACAGAATTCTAACCAGAAAACAATCAAAGGAAGCAGCCCCAAAAGTAAAATACAAAAAAAAAGCAGGAAGAAAGACAAACAAAGAACTCAGGGATGAAGCAGCATCAAAAGAAATGGCAATAGGAACACAACAACCTATGGAAAGCTTCTTAGGAAGGAATATAGGAGACAACGAAAATAAGCAAGAAAGAGGGAAAGGAGCCATGCACCACCCAACAAGTAAATAATGATAGTGGTCTCTTGGAATTTCAGAGGAATGGGATCATCCATCAAAGAAAATGCCACAAGAGATATTCTGGCAAAAGAAAAGCTAGATATCCTTATGATTCAGGAGACAAAAACAAACAATCAAGAAATTGAAAATATAAAAAAAAAAAATTCAGAAATTATGAAGGGGAAGCAATACAGGCAGCAGGAGCGTCTGGAAGTATTTGCACAATACGGAAAAAAGGAATATGGGAGTTAATAAAATACATAAAAGACCAGCATTGGATCCAAATAGATCTAACGCAAACTAGCGCAAAAGAGAGGTACATTGTTATAAATATATATGCGCCAAATCACTACAAGGAAAAAGAGCAATACTGGGCCACCATAAAAGAAGCTCTAAAAGAAATACAAGTTGGGAAAATAATTCTAAGGGGAGATTTAAATTTGGTAAGAAGTATAGAAGAAAAGTTTGGAGGAATATACCATACTGACCCATCCAGGGATATTCTAGAAGAGATAATGGAACAACACAATTTAATAGACATCCCGCCTAACAACGGGAAATACACTTGGAGCAATAAAAGAGTGGGCAAAAGCAACATAAAAGAGAGGCTGGATAGAATTTTGATACAAGAAAACATAGTAGCAGTGCACAACTCCATAAAATAAAAAATTATACATACCACAACATTTGACCATAAACCGGTGACAATAGTCATGGGCAATATGGAAAATCAGGGACCGCTCCCATTAAGATACAACTCAATTTGGGACAACAACACAAAAATTAGCGAAATAGTCAAGGAAGCACGGGAGCCAAGAGTAACAGGATCACCTTAGTATATCTGGGAAACAAAATTAAAAACAGCAAGAACCAAACTAAAGGAATGGGTAAGAGCAAATGAAAAAAGAAAAAAGAAAAAAAGAAAAAAAAAGAATTACAACAGAAAATGGAAAGCATGCAAACTGAAAAAGAAAACAGAGAAGAAGGCAAGCAATATTACCTTAGAGAGAAGGAAATGTTCTGGGAAATATATAGGGAAAATAGGAAAGAAGAGGAAGAGGCAAGACTGAAATCCATAAGTTTGTGGCTCAAGGCAGGGGACAAAAACACATCCTTTTTCCACAATACAATGAAAATAAGAAGGGCAAGAAATCAAACAGAAAAAATTCAAGTCAAAAGCCAAGAGGTCAGAGGTGTGGAGGAACTAAAAAAAGCAGCCTATCAACACTTTAAAAACTTACTATCAGCCAGTGGAGAAATGGATGAGAGTGAAGATTTCTTGAAACACACAAAAAAATAAATAAAAAAAGAACATAATGCTACATTGTGAAAGGATCCCACAGAAGAAGAGGTAGTGGCGGCTATATGGAGCCTGCATCCAGACAAAGCCCCTGGCCCAGATGGTTTCACAATAGCATTCTACAGATCTCATTGGCATATCGTCAGAAAGGATTTCTTAAGAATGGTGAAGAATGTCTTAAAAAAAAAATAGGAGGCAACACAAAATACTCCTATCTTGCTCTAATCCCAAAGGAAGCAAACCCCTCAACTTTCAACAGGTTTCACCCTATCTCTCTTTGCAATTCTTCTTACAAGATAATAACAAAAGTAATTGCAAATAGAATGAAGGAAGTACTCCCAATAATATATTTGAAAATCAAGGAGGTTTCGTGCCCAACAGGCAAATAATGTCATTATTGTATAGGAAACTGTTCACTCTAGCATGCTAAGGCAAGAGAAAGGCCTCATAATCAAGCTAGATATGGCTAACACTTTTGATAGGGTCAGCCATCCATATCTAATGGTTGTCCTCCAGAAACTTGATTTTTCAAGAGAAATACGGGAAGTCATACAGGCATGCATTTCTATCCCTTGGATTGCCCCCCTTATAAATGGAAGGCCCAATGACTTCTTCCAAAGCACAAGAGGCCTTAGGCAAGGTTGTCCTCTCTCTGCCTTCCTATATATTATAATGGTAGAAACTTTAAGTAGGGTTTTGGAAAACCAAAGAAAGGAAAGAAGCATCACAGGGATCAGAATAACAAGAGGAGTTAAAACAATAAACCACTCACTTTTTGCTGACGATATATTGCTGCTGGGAGGGGTTCAACATTAATAGCAAGGAGGTTCAAAAAAGTTCTGGATGATTTCCTATAGGTATCAGGTGGGCTATTAAACAATGCAAAATGCAGGATATATGGATGGAATACCCCCTCAAGGACTATGTAAAGGATCTCACAAATCTTAGACATCCTTGTACAAGAAAAATTGACACACTTCTTTTATCTGGGACTTCCAATCTCAAAAGAGAACATGAAGACAAAAATATAGACTAGACAAATTGAAAAAATGAAAAACAAAATACAAAGCTGGGGTATGATGTGGTTGAATATGGCAGGAAGGGTAATACTAATCAAAGCACTCCTTGCAGCTCTACCTATCTACCAATATGCAATAATCATGGCTCCATCAAGTGCACACAAACAAATGGAGTTAATCTTAAGAAGTTTCTTGTGGCAGGGGAGGAAGCAAGAAAACAAAAAATTTAGCTTGGTTAGGTGGGAGCAAGTAGTTCTTCCTTACGAACAAGGAGGACTATCAATTCGGATACCTGGGCTTATGAATGCAACAGTGGGAATGAAAATAATATGGAGACTAATTACATGAAAAGAGAGTTGGTGGAAAAAGACTCTCTTATCAAAATATATGGATGGCACCATGGAAAGATTGCTTAAGGGATAGGAAAAGAGAGCTGGTGGAAAAAGACTCTCTTATCAAAATATATGGATGGCATCAGGGAAAGATTGCTTAAGGAAAATATCCCAATTAGACAATGTACCCGAGTTTGGAAGTTGGTTAAAAAAACAATTCCATTAATGAGCAGATACCTTTCTAAAATCCCAGGAAATGGAAAAACAATCTCAATCTGGGAGGACATAATCATGGGAAAAGAACCACTTCAAACCCATCCAAAAATTCAAGACATACAAGAGTGGATGAAAGGTAAAGGTTTTAACACTTTACACTCAATCTCTTTATGGAACCAAAAGGAGTGGCAAGACTGAAAATCTTAGCAATTCCGGCAGATCTGGAAGGGCAATGGAGCAAAATCAGGTAGCTTTTAAAAGGGGTAGCGCCAATCCATCATGATGAGGAAGATGAATATCTCTGGGATCCAAGCGATGGACATTATACAGTTAGGACTGGATACAAAATCCTTCAAGAACAACCAAATCAACAAGAGTGGGATTCTTGGAAACTAGCATGGAAATTAGAAAGCTTGCCTAAGATAAAAATGTTCATCTGGACTCTTTTAAAAGGGAGAATATTGACCAGTGAAAACTTAAGAAAAAGAGGCTTTCAAGGTCCAACACGGTGCCCATTATGCATGCAGGCTGAAGAAAATATTCAACATCTTTTCCAAGAATGTATCTTTGCCAAAAAATGTTGGCAACAACTGATAAGTCCTTTGGAAATAAGAATAAATTTTGAAAAGCCCCTGTCGGACTTTCTTCAGACCTTTGAGAAAACCAACCAATACACAACAAAGAAAAAATCCACAATTCAGAGGATATGGAAATGTATTCCAGTGGTTCTATGTTGGGAAATTTGGTTGACAAGAAACAAGTGCATTTTCAAAAATAAAATTACAAAGATAGGGTCTTGACCCTTTTCAAAACTTTGGGTCTAACCTCTGAAATACTCAATGTCAAAGGAACAACTCCAACAGACAATCAAATCCTTCAATAGGAAGAGAGGGATTGGCTAAGCAAAGCCATATTAAATAATAATGGGCAAAGGGGACAGAAGAAGATAAGCACAGGAGGTACATGGAAAATAAGAATGAGTGAAGAGGAACTGACAAATTGGAGGAAAAGCCAAAATAGATACTGTCTATACTTTGATGGGGTTTCAAAGCATAATCCAGGAAAGGCAGGGGTAGGAGGAATAATCCTCGATCCCGATGGGAAAGAAAATGGCACTTATGAATGGGGCTTGCGGCAAATTTCAAATAACAAGGTAGAAGCATACAATTTGTTGATGGGAACAAGAATAATTCAAAAAAGAAAAACTTCAAAATCCCATCATCATAGGAGATTCGGCCATAATAATAGAGGCAATGGCAAGAAACAAAAAACCAAGCAATGAGTACATGAACAAAATATTTAGAAGACTTAGGAATAACTTGGAAGGCTCTGGTGATGTAATCTACGGACATGTCTTGAGAATTCACAATCAATAGGCAGATTACTTCGCAAACCAAGCAGTGAAAAAAAATGAAGTGCTTGTTCGTGAAAACCAGGAGGAATACCATAGCTCAGTTCCTTAATAACCAACAAAAGCCTTATATTTAAAGTTAACCAAATCCAAAGGAAAATCACAAGGAGAAAAGCAATAAATCAAAAAACAACAGCTACAAATCAACAAAGAACACAATACCATAGCAACAGCCAGGAAAACATGCTAAAGCAAAGGAAAAAGCATGAAACTTCAGACTTTCACAAGAGCAACAATAGGAATGAAGGCATGGATCCAAGTCACAAGAACCACATTGCAATCTATCTCATCGAAGGTAGGTTTCGGGCTGAGATAAAGCACAATAAGAACAAAGGGTACATTAATAAAAATTGCAGCAATAATCTCAGTGAGGAAATTCCCATTTTCCTTGTTATTATAGTGATTCTTTGGTCTCCAAGATCCCCCCCTGTCCTATCTCATCACCAGTAGTGTTTCCTCTTCACAGTGTGCAGACTGCATCTTAAGCCTCCATCCTTCTTTTAACCCGCACCTCAACCGGATTTCAAAAAACCTTTCATTTTCACCTATTTCTACCGTCGGGCCCGCACTTCCGATCAAATCAGAACGGTTGATCGGGATCTCGATCCGATGGTCACTGTTATGCTTGACCATCCAAATCTGTGCGATCCACCCTCACCGTCGATATGTACACATAGGATCGGACGTCTCTCACTGATTTCGGGGCGTCAACAAACACGAAGATTACCCGCTCGAAAAGCGGTATTTTCTCTCTCCTCTAATGCTACATGTCGCCCGATCAATGGAATCGGGTGACCCCTCCCGTTTACTGTTTACAGCTTTTATCCTGTCCGATATACCACCTCTGCATTTAATATTGCCTTTCTGCTTGGTTAACTTGTGGACTTGTTCGTGCCCGTTGACCATCGATCTCAGCCATCGACGGTTGTGACGGATCCTCCAGCCATCAGCGCCACTGGTTTATCCCGTCCACACAACCTTTAATCCCAACCTCTGCATCTTAATCTGGGTTGCTAATCCTCTGATAACGTCGTCCATTGACTCACCCAACGGTACCTGTTTATGCAAAAAGGAAAGTGGACACCTGCAACAAAAGAAGAAGCATCTCAAGCATTCCAAAACCAGAGATATACAACAAAACCTAGAGTAGAAAGCAGAGACATGGGAAGAACAAGCATATAAATCACATGGTATCCAACCCAATAAAGGAGAGAACTCTTCGAATAATGAAGGAGAGAACTTGGACAATTTTTGTCAAGAGGAACTAGTTAAATCAGGAGCATTCAGTATTTAAGCTTTGAACATCTATCACAGAGCTCATGACTTGTAAATTTTTATTTCTAATAGGCCAGTTCATTAGACAGTACATTAGAATCCACATAAAAACTCAAGAAGTGTTGAATACAAACCTAGGAGAAGAGACTGCGTTCTCATCTCATGGCTTTGAGGTTTTTCATGATACAGTCTATGTAATAGGAGCTTGCTCCATCAAAGCTTTTGGTAATATATAAACTACCCAACCTTGTTAAAAAAAAAGAAAAAGGAAGGGAATAAATATTTAAAATGACCCAAAAATAAGACTAAAGGCTTGAAGACTATGTCAAAAGGTTCAACTACAATCTTTACATAGCAAGACAAGAAAACCTAGCTCCTGAGACAATTTGTGTCCTATTACTAAGAGGAATTTGGAATGATTACATTGAGCTCCTTAATTTTATGGGAGGTGGAGATGTCTGTCAACAACCTTATGATGTGATTATTGAATTATGTCGAAGATATTCCAGAGGCATCTCAAAGGCTAGTAAAGGATATAGAGACATACTAACAAGAATTGGTTAGGATGTTGGTAGTGGGGCGACAAGAGAAAATATTTGTAACATGCTCAAATATTTCAAGCATGATATACTCAGTCCCCTGATATTTTAACTAGAAACACTACAGGTGAAGATGAAGAGGGAAAAAATAGAATTAGCCCTAGACATCTTATGCCCAAAATGTAGAAAGAAATTCCCTTGGAAGGAATGTCCCCTGGATTAGATTAAGGTATGTTCCATATACAACAAATAACATGCCACAAACAACTACCCGTCTTTACTTGGGTTGAAGGTTGTTTATCAAGAAGCAGAAGAACCATAAAAAATGTGCTTTTTGGCCTAGAAAAAATCATGGCATCAAAAAACCAAGTTATGCTTCAAAATCAGTCTCATAGTTATAAATATTATTGGACAAAACCTTTTGTGCAATATAATTCTCAGTGATTATGTCTATCAACATAAACATGGATGGCTCCTCCTCTGCCAAAATAACTTTTGCAATAGGCTTGGAGAAACCTTGCTTATGGGGAGCCTCCATACGTTGTTGTACAACCACGTATGAAACTTCAACACCTTTCATAGATGCAGGCATCCACATCAGCCCCTCCTCATCCATAATAAACTACACAAACTATTTCTAAACCTAATAATGGGAGGGTATCTCAACTATTCCTACCTTATCTATTTTATCTCTTCCCTATACTATTAGGGTATCCATCTTTTGTTTAGGTATAAATTAACCCAAAACAATTCTCTTGCTCATATTGAAGATTTGAACGAGGATGTCTAGAATGAAGAACCAAAACAAGAAGCATCTCCTAGACCCTAAATGATCATGTGTACCCTGAACCCGAAAACCCACCTTATCTAATGAGATGAACCCAAGAGAAACGTGATACTCAACCTAAGTTTGACTTCTTAGGGGAGCTCAAGAACATGTGTGTTAAAATACCGTTGTTCCAATACATTAAGAATGGGCCCATCTATTCAACAATGGTAAGGGAACCTTGTTTAAGAAGTCTCAGTTGAAGAACGAAGGATTCCCAAACTGTCCATGTCATGGGAAAGTTGTAAGACTTAACAATGAAAGGGATTCTCAAAGCCATATATTTTGACTCCTGCATCCTTATTGTTAATGTGCAGATCAATAATACAATCATTCTTAACAGACTAATTAATCTAGGTGCTACCAATAATGTTATGACTTGAGAAACTATGGAAGCCCTATGACTCTCTAGTCTTAGGAAAACCCCTACTATACTCCAACTTGCTAACATATCCACCATTAAAGCAAAGGGGATATTGGAATATGTAGTGATGTCCATAGATTTGTGGGAATATTTGATTGACTGCATGGTCTTACAACCCAAATCCTCTTTGGGTAGGTATCCTTTAATCATAATAAGGCAATGGTTAGCCACTGTTGATGCTTATATTGATTGTCGATCTAGCAACATGACCATCTCTTACGAAACCTCTACTAAATGATTGACCCTGTATACTCTAGCCAAACCCAACATAGATTTTGAACACCACTATGGGTCGACGAAGAGGACAGTGATGAAGAAGAAGCTCACCAAGTCTTCTCTATATACAAATATCTATACTTGAGAGAGAAAACCAAGGATGATGAAATTAATGATTTCATAAGTTCTTCCTCTTTCTCAGCCAAATTACATTCTGTTAACCATGTTATGCATCCTGAAACACAAGCTTCGGTTGCCTTAACAAACACTTCACCTTTATAACATGAGTCCTAAGCTAAAGAAGACCAAAGATCCACTACATAAACTATAGAAATCAACCCCAAGAAGACCTTGAACATCAATCAATACTAACTGAACAACAAATGAGTGATTGGTTAAAGTGTTGAAAACACACAGTGATGCGTTCGCATGAGGTTACTTTGACTTAAAGGGGATCCATCTTGATCTCTTGTACACATCTATATACATTAAAAAAGGATCTAGACCCATTTGTCAACCCTAGCAGTAGATGAATACAAAACTGAGTGAACTAGTGAAGGAAGAGTTGTCTAAATTACTCAAACCTGACTTTATCTACCCAATTTTTGATAGCCAATGGGTCTACCCTCTTGTCATTGTATCGAAGAAAAATGGTAAATTGAGGATTTGTGTGGATTATTTAGAACTCAACAAAGCAACACACAAAGAACATTTTCCTCGTCCATTCATTGGCTAGGTATTAGACAGAGTAGCACGTAAAGTTTTTTTTCTTTGTCTCAACACATTTAGTAGGTACAATCAAATCCAGATCATGCTAGAGGATCAAAATAAAACAACATTTACTTGTCTATGGGGGGAATTTTCCTATCATGTTTTGTAATTTGGGTTATGTAACGTTCTTGCCACCTTGGAAAGAGTTGTACTTGGTATATTCTCAGAATCAATTCATGATTGTGTGGAAATTTGTATGGACGAATTTACAACATAAGGTGAAGAATCTGATGAGGCATTAGCAAATTTAGAGAACATTAAAAATATGTAAAGAATCTAACATTCCCCTCTAAAACAATGTGAAATGTGAAATACTGTAAATAGATGACATCATATTGGGGCACCACATTTTAGTTAAAGGCATCCAAGTGGATCTGACAAAATTTAAGGTAATGTCAAACTTGCCGACTCCACATTCGCATGAAGAGGTTCACATTTTCTTAGGAAATGTTGGTTACTATTATCGTTTATTGAAATTTTTCATAAATTTCTTGTCCATTATTTGCTTTGCTTTCATGAAATTTATGAGTTTTTGTGGACATAGTGCCACTATCATGCATTCGAAGAACTAAATCCAAGGTCTCTTAGGATTCTATTTTGAGAGGACCCAATTGATCCCTCCCATTTCATATCTCTATAAATGCATCAAACACCACCATTAAAGATGTTTGAGACAATTAAAAGGTAATGGTTCATACGTCGTCTACTACATCAACAAAATCCTTTCATTTGCATAACTAAATTCTACAGTAATGGAAAAATAATGTCTTGCGGTAATACATGTGATTAATTCCCCTAAAACTGACCAAGATACAATAGAATCCTTTTTCCTTTCAAGAATCCATTGATACCATATAGATTCATATTTTTCTTAATAGATGGATGCCATGTTTACTTTTTGTACTGCTGCCACTTGGTGTAGATTAAAGTATTTCTCTATCTGGAATATGATCATTACCATCAAACTTCCTCATATGGATCTCTAGAATGTATTAATTAATTGGTGTTAACTTGAAGCCCCAATGACGTGGATCTTGGATTGAAAATTCATAATTATGGTTCTACGATTCAGTATATGTGCTCTATAATTGTGATAAAATACTCCCCAGTCGTGACTTAGTCTCAACATCATGCTTCTCTTATGTTCATGATTTCCTTTGATCTCCATATCCCTGTAATGGAAATACTTTAATATATAGGTTTGTAATTCTTTTATTTCTTCGTTGATTTATTTTTGTATTTCTTCATTGATATTTTGCATTTCTTCCTTATTTTCATTCGTCTTCATTTTCAGTTTATCCATCATTTCCCTTCTAAAGGTTTTCCTTATTTTCCCCCATATTTTGTTCCATATTTCCAAGTGACCCTTTCATTTGTGACAAATAATCCTCATAGTATCACTTATTTGCTTAAACTAATTTTCCAACATGGATAGTTGGTACTTGAAATCTT
This sequence comes from Pinus taeda, assembly GCA_000404065.3. NCBI lineage: Eukaryota > Viridiplantae > Streptophyta > Pinopsida > Pinales > Pinaceae > Pinus > Pinus taeda. Next base: position 18,996 of record APFE031715240.1, on the reverse strand, counting down.
TTCTTTCTCCATCACTCCTATATTAGTCTTCAAGAGGTTTAATTGGTGTAGTTTATTTTGAAACTTTCTTTGGAGCCATGTGGGAAAATAATAATAATAGGACTCCCCTTTATCCATATTTACAATCACCCAAGAAAAATGGATTGTCTAATCAAAAGTTATGTCACTTGTAAGTTATATACCTTTAAAACCTTAATTTGGATGGCAAGCCTTTGTCTCCAAAACCTTAATTTGGACCTTTGTAAATTTATTTTTTGGATGGTTGACCTTTGTCTCCAAAAGATACTATAGAAAGAAGTTTGGAAATGCTTCAAGTCATTGAATACTCAAGCATGCTCATAAATTGAGCAAATGAAAGATGTAGAATCCATAACATAGCTTTAACTCCCATAATGAACATAGTCATAGACTAAACAAGTCAATTTATAGAAATTTATTTTACTTACATCGTCAAATAATCAAATACCCAAGCTGACAAGTCCTTAAGATATGCCCTTTTTATATATGAGACCCTCATGATAGTGTTTGTTAATTTTAATCTTAAAAAAAAAGCATTTCCTCTCAATTCCTACCCCAAGGGATTTTATAAGAAACCCAAGGTTTTTATTTTCCTCTGAAACATTCTCCTTTTCCACCTAGTGCCTAGAAAGCACCAAATCCCCTTCATCAATCTCTTTATACCCTTGAATTAAAACCCTATTTTTATTCTAGTGGCCAATGAGCTCTTCTATAAACTTGAAATTGACTTTAGGAATTCCACCCTACCATTATCTATACTTCTCTTAATTCATTTAATTTTAAATATATGTATATCTTCTCTAATCAATTTTCCCTAACTTAGAATTTTCCTCAATTAAAATATTTTTAAACATTAGAATGTCCTTTTCGCTCTTTTATATGTATTTTTCATTTTTTTATATACTGATCCAGTTTAGTCACTCATAAATAAAATATTAGATTAAAATAATATTTTTAATAAATAAAAAATCATATTATTCACAATATTATTTAAAACTAAACACTTTGGCAAAGGTAATAACTCTAGGAAATGAAAAATCTCCACATTTTAAAATGTCACATTCATGTATCTCATAAGGTTATTAAAATAGAAGGAAGATATTCACCATCATTACTTTTTTTATGTGTAAGTTTGTCTTTCTTTTTATTTATTTATAAGTAGCATGAATTCTACCTTCACATTAAAAATAGGAAAAGAGATTTGAACTTTACAATTTCTTACCAGTACTTTGCTTTTACCACTTTGTCGTAGAATATTGCTTTTAAAACTAATTATTTTTATTCTTTAACATTAAATCTCAATTAGCATTCAATATATTACAATGAGATACTTCCAAAATTGATTATTATACTTGGGCATAGAATCTCAAAATGACCGTTCATGTAAGGTTTCATGTAAGGTACATGTAGATGATCAATCCACTCTTACATATGGTAGATTTTTAGTTTTAAAAGTTGTAATATTGTCATGAAATCCAGTTCTTAATATTATTATGTTTGGTAAAAATTATTATTATTATTTATTTTAAAATTAGAACGAGATTTTTATATTAATAAAAATATGTGTTGTTAGCACATCAAATACAATGAAAAATGGTTTATTCTTATTGGTTTTATGAGAAGCACGACTATTCAATGAGTAAATTTTTGGTTTCTATGATATCTAAGGTATTAGGCTGATAAGAGTAGATACGAGAAAAGACATTCACAAATTTAAAAAATTTGCAAAACTTATTACTTGTAAGGTGGAGGTATGATATTCCTAGGTTCCATGCTCTCAGAGTCGTGAGAAGGTGGAGAATTTAAATCTAGTTGCTCTTGTGTACTACATTTGTTTGAAGAAGAATGCTCCAGAGGAGTCTTTCTAATGGAGAGTTGAAGTTCTTCAACTTGCTTGGGAAGACTTGAAACTTTGTCTTCAATTATTTGCATGATGGTTCAATGGTCAATTATTAGTTCCATGGATGTGCTCACAGTTGCAACCATCTAATTGAATTGAAATTGAGGACATCTTTTTGAAGGCGAGATATCCTCCCCATTAACTACTTGTATTCTGTTGATTTGGGGTAGCATCGGATGTGCTCTAAGCCTCAAATTTTGCAGCGAGGCTTGGGCATAGGTATTCAAAAGAAACTAGAAACCATTTTGAGAAATTCCACCGAGAAGTGATTTTATTAAGATAATTAATATTTTTAATGGGGTTCATAAGTCTAAACTTAGGAAAACTAAAATATTAATGGGTATTAATCTAATCAGGGGTGAAACTTTTAGAAAAAGCCACAGATCAAGCCAAAACGATATGAGCCTTTGATTATGAGTTAATGTAGGCCGTTGGTTGTCCAAAAGGAAGATATAAGAAGCGACTTGAGGGTCATTTGGAAAACAGACAGAGAGATAGAGAAATTGATTTTCTGAAGTGAGAAGTTCTCAGGAAGAAAAACCGATTGAGGAAGTCTCTTGTAGTTGAGAGACAGGGATAACAACTTCTGGAGAGAGATATTCTCAACCGGAGATACATCAACAGAGAGAGGCAGTGAGTGATCCAGAAGCCTTGACGCGGAGGATGGCGCAGGGCTAGGAGGGCAATGCAGAACCATCACAAAGGGAGAGAGAGGAGTCCAAAATCTACAGAGGAATTCGATTTTCAGAAGTTGGGAGTTGGGTTGTGAGATTGGGAGTCAGAAATCGAACTTCTTGGGCAGCAGATTGATCATTCATAGATGTGACGTAGCATATAGAGAGCTTGACGTAGACACTATGTAAAGGCGGCCATAAAAGCCGGGGGTAGTTAGTTTGGGGCTAGATCAACCAAGATTTCTCAGTGATTGTGTGAGGTAAAACTCCCAAAGCTTTTGCCAATATTTCTCTTTGTAACTGAATAAGATTGTGAGGTATTTAGTGATGTATTCAGAACTTGTTACTGCTTAATAATATAAAACCCTTAGAACTGCTACACCGGTTTTCCCGCATTGGGTTTTTCCGAGGACTTTTGTCCAAAAATAAATATGTCCTATGTGTTTCTATTTTCCTTGCTCAGTTTCTATGTTTTAGAATCATATTTAATTTGGTGTAGGTTGCTTCAGTAATATACTTCAATATTTCAAGAAGAAATCTGAAATAAGTTTGTAATATAATTTGCAATCTAGGTTAAGTAGATTCAGTTAGTTGCAGTAGGATTCCTGAGATTGTTAGATCTAGGAATTTTCACATATTCTTCGCTAGGGAGACACAACATATTTACTTCACTCTTGTAGCTCCCTTCGTTTAATTTGTCTCAGTGAAGACTAAATTTATTGTTTTATATACTTAAAGCTTGGATAGAGTCCCCCATTGTGGTAGGGGAGAGTGAGGCTGCCAAGAAGAGTTGAGGACCTCTAAAAATATATCTTGAACCCAGTTGAACCAAAAGTGCCATATATGAGTAAGTACTATCTTCATGTTTCAAGGATGACATATAGGGAAATGGTTGATGAAACAAAGCGACATGTGTAGACACTTTATCAAGTGTTATCCTCACCGATCCCATCCCACATAAACCAAAAACTATACCATGGCAGGAGACAGATGTAAAACCAATCTATGCCTCCCAAACCACTCTATGCTATCAAGAACTGCTTAAGACCTCTCAAAATAGTTCTCAAACCTTGTTGAACCAATACTTCCATATAAGAGCAGGTACTATCTTCAAATTTTAGTCAGCATAGAGGGAAATTCAAACTGGGTACATATGACCGACCCAAGAAAGCAATAGAAACCTTTGGCACTGACAACTACTATAGAGGACAAACTAACTAGTGTAGACACTTTAGATCGAGTATTCTTCACCATCCCATCCCACACAAGGAAAAGATGAGACGATGACAAAAGATGGGCTTAAAACCAATTTCTACCCAATTCTACCAAACTACTCTTTCAAACCACAAATTGAGCCATATGATGTTCACAACAAGACTATAAAGTGGAGTAAAGTAGAAAGTCACCAAAGAGAAAAGGCAAGGATGTTGGGTGTGGAGCCTAATTATATTCTTGATTCAGAGGTCTCAGTTCATAAATGGCACGGGAATGCTGTCCATATGTTAGCCGCTAGGGGGGTGGGGGGTGGGGAAACGATTACTTTTAAAGACCCCCACCCCCCATGGCAGGGGTGCGGGGGCAGCACCGCTACAGCTAAAAATAAATGAAAAATTGTGTGGTAAGATATTGTAATTTTGTAGTCAATATAGTCCATTCATTAGGTAAAGGATATGATGATAGAAGTTATGTTAATTTAGTTTTTTTTTTTTTTTTTTCCTTCCCTAGAAGGAAACCCTTGGTTTATATGAGGGAATTGTATGTGGTTGTGTATGATTATTCTAAGAAAGAGAAAGGAGGCTATGTGAGAGCGAATAAGAAATTATAGTGGATTTGATGTAGGTTTTATCTCTTCTTTTTGCTGGATAATATAAAAGGAAGGACTGATTGTTTCTTCGTGGATGTAGCCCAAATTGGGTGAACCACGTATATTTGTGTCTCTCTTGTTTTATGCATTTCTGTATTTGTGTTTCCACAATATTTTATGTGTTCTATTGCAGTGTAATATATAATTTTCTAACAATTGGTATCAGAGCCGAAGGTCTATTTGGCTTATAAACTCGTAGGAGAGAAGGATTCCTGGTTCAAGTGGGAGAAATTACGAAAGATGACAAGTTTAGGGTCGAGAAATTTAACAGCAAAAAATACCAGATGTGGAAGATGCAAATGGAAGATTATTTGTATAAGAAAGATTTCTACCTACCATTGAGTGGAAAATCAATGAAGCCGATGAGTTTGATGAACGCAAAATTCGAGATTCTCGATAGAAAGGCACTAGGAAGAATACGTCTGTGTCTGGCAACGTCAGTGGTATTCAACGTTTCAAATAAAATGACAACATAAGGTTTAATGTTGACATTGGCCAAAATATATGAAAAACTCTCGGCCTCAAATAATGCTTTTCTTATGAAGCGTCTATTTAATATGAAGATGTTAGAAGGCGGATTTGTTGTTAATCATTTAAATGACTTTAACACAGTTACCAGTAAGTTAAGTTCTATAGGGGTAAATTTTGATGATGAAGTTAAGGCTCTGTTATTTCTGCGTTCATTGCTAGAAAGTTGGAATGGATTAGTTATTGTTATTAGTAACTCTGTCTCTAGATCTATTACTTTAAAGTTTGATGATGTTGTTGGTGTCACCCTTAGAGAGGAAATGTGACTGAAAAACTCCAGTGAGACATCAGATAATGCTTTGACTACAGAGTCTAGGGGAAGAAAAAAGGAAAGAGGAAGGACCCTAGGAAATTGAACTAAGTCATGAAAAGGTAGATCCAAATCCAGATTAGGGATAGTGTGTTGGAAATGTGGGAAGAAAGGACCCCTAAAGAAAGACTGCAAATCTCAGAAAGGAAAATAAGGAGAAGGACAATAAGAGAACAATAATGAAGCAAATGTGACAGGTGATGTGTTGGAAGATGCTTTGATTCTTTCATTAGCAAATATTATTGTTGTTTGGGTGGTTGATTCAGGGGCTTCATTCCATGCTACACCTGATAGGAAACATTTTCATGACTATGTTCAAGGAGATTTTGGACATATTCATTTGGGTGATGATAAACCTTGTAAAATCATTGGAGCGGATAAGGTTTTTAAAAAGAAACAAAATGGAAACCAATGACTATTGAAGGAGGTAAGGGATGTTCCAGATATGAAGAAAAATATAATTTCAACGGGGCAGTTAGGTGGTGAAGGTTGTGTAACTACATTCACAGACAAAACTTTGAAGGTCACTAAAGGATCCCTCGTTAGAAAAATGAGAAAAGGTTGGTATGTTGTATTATGCAATGGTATTTCTAATCTTGTTAATGCTTTAACCTCCACAGGAGCATATACGACATTGTGGCATCATAGGTATGGGCACATGAGTGAGAAAGGGATGCAAATTCTTCACTCAAGAAATTTGTTGCCAGGTTTGAAGCATGTTGATTTGGATTTCTGTGAGAATTGTGTTTACGGAAAACAAAAGATAGTTAGATTTATCAGAGCTAGGAAGGAAAATAAGAGATAAAAATTAGAGTTTGTGCATACAGATGCATGGGGACCAGCTCAGGTATCATCTCATGGTGGCTCTCACTATGTTACTTTTATTGATGATGCAATTGGAAAAACTTGGATTTATTGTATTCAAAATAAATCTAATGTATTTGATACTTTCAAGAAATGGAAAGCTTTGGTTGAGAATGAGAGAGGAAAGAAGTTGAAGTGTCTCAGATCGAATAATGGAGGTGAATACTGTAGCAAAGAGTTTGATAAATAATGTTCAGAACATGGAATTCACAAAGAGAAGACAGTTTCAAGAATGCCACATGAAAATGGTGTGTCAGAAAGGATGAACAAGACAATCATGGAGCACGCAAGGTGCATGAGATTCCATGCAAGATTTCCCTTACAATTTTGGGTAGATGTTGTAGATACTATTGTTTATCTAATAAACAAAGGACCTTCAAGTTCTTTGGATGGTGGTATTCCAGAGGAGGTATGGACAGGTAAAAAGGTAAACTAATCATTTTTAAAGACTTTCAGTTGTGAAAACTTTGTCCACATTAATAAAGAAAATATAACAAAGATTGAGCCAAAATCAAAGAAATGTACCTTTATTGGATATGGTGTTAATGATTTTGGTTATCACTTGCACGATTATGAAAATCACAAAATCATTAGGAGCAGAGATGTCATATTCAATGGAAAGGTCTTGTATAAGGATCAGATGTAGGAAAAGAAATATGAAAAGGAAAACAAAGAATATGCAATGCTTGATGAGATCACAAAAAAAATAAAGGTGCCTTAAAATCATAATGATCAACAGCCACAACAAAAACAGCAACAATAGGCACCTCAAACACTTGAAAGTGGTGTTAGAAGATATATCGGGAAAAGTAGACCCCCTAAACGATACTCTCCTTCATTATATTATGTATTGTTGACTGATTCTAGTGAACCGAAAAATATGAAGAAGCAAGGCATATAGAAACCAGGAAGAAGTGGGATCAAGCCATGGAAGAAGAGATGAACTCCTTGATGCATAACGAAGCTTGGTACTTAGTCAAGTTTCATTCAGGTAAAACAACATTATAGAATAAATGGGTTTACATGTTGAAGGAAGAAGATGGAGGAAAACAAAGGTATAAGGCTAGACTTGTGCTGAAGGAGTTTGCAAAAAAGAAGTGTATAGACTTTGATGGAATTTTTTCTCCCTTTGTTAAAATTATTTCAATCAAAACTATTTAAGTGTAGTGGCAGCAGAAGATTTGCATCTGGAGCAGTTAGATGTAAAGACAACCTTTCTCCATGGGGATTTGGAGGAAGAAATATATATACAACAACCACAAGGGTATGAGGTCAAAGGGAAGGATAAATTAGTGTTCAAGTCGAAGAAGAGCTTGTATGACCAAAAACATGATCCAAGGCAATGGTATCTAAAATTTGACAAGTTTATGTCTGAACAAGGTTATATTAGATGCCATTCTGATCCCTATGTTTATCTTAAGAAACAAAATGATGGCAATTATATTTTATTGCTATTGTATGTAGATGACATTATTGTTGTAGGGTCTACCATGCAGGAAATAAATGTGCTCAAAGGAAAATTGGAAAATTCATTTGCAATGAAGGATTTGGGTGTTGCAAAACAAATCCTTGGTATGAGGATAATTAGAGATAGGAAAAATCACAAATTAACATTGTCTTAAAGTGAGTAGATATAAAAGGCATTGGAAAAATTTAATATGCAGAATGCAAAACTATTTAGTACACCTTTGGCTAGCCATTTCAAAATAAGTAAGGAGATGTGTCCCAAGACCCAGGAAGAGATGTGTTATAGGCCATTTTTTCACATCTGGTCAATATGCCTTCAACTAGATCAATCAACATCCTTTGACCAATTTTTCATCATCCTTGCCCAAAGCCCTAAGCATGACTCATTCTAATCCTCGAGTTTCTGCCCGAAAACACCTTGTTTCAACCATTTGAAGGACCAACACACCTTGGTTTCTTATTAGCCAACGTTGACTACCAGGTTTCCCTACTCTACACCTACGCTAATCACCGACAGGTTGCTCAGTGTTGAGGGTGCGCTGATTCTAAAAATTTTAGAAAAGAGAAAGAACCCCGAAGCTTCCTCTTCTAAAAGCTTCCAAGATCTTTTGTGGCGATTCACCTCAGATAAAAGTCTTGAATCCTATCCTCTCCTACCTTGGAGTGTTCATCCCTTATCCCTTGAGATCGTCCTCCCATCAAGAGTGGATCTCAAGCCCATATTGGTAAAAGGATAAGAATTCATGAGTTACCTCCTTCACCTATATATTTACTCCCATCTATAGGAAAGGGGTTGGCTTTTGGAGAGTGATTCTACCCTTATGTTGTTGTTGTGAGAGATATATTTCCATGCATTAGGGTGATTAGAGGTGCACTTTGTGACAAGGAAAGGACAAGTCAACTTGGAGGATCTCTTCTACAATATCAACACCTATTTTTGGTTGTAACTCACTCCATTTCTATTAATGCAAAGAGTTCCTTGTTTTCCCATATATGATGTTATGGTTTCATATATTTTAATACCATGTTGATCTATTGAATAAAGTGATTATATGATGTTGCATAGATTTCATGGATCGTTGGCTTGTGTTATCTGACTGTGCATGTTCTAATTATAGCGATAAGAGCTAGGATTAAAGCATTTAAACCAGGGAAGGAGTGAAGAATATGATAGATTCTAGGTAGGCTTCATCCCATTATCTATTTAATTTAAGGAAAACATTAGTACCTTTGTCTTTATGTTGTTCTAGGTTAGTCCCCCAGGCCTAGGGAAGATACTTTTATCCGCAGTCATAGATTCCGCATAACAAATTGGCGACCATACTAGGGAACGTTGTATTCCCTTGGTGGTTTCTTTGCCCATTGTTCTTGTCTTACCTCTTCTTCACACCTTTACTATCTTATTCATTCAAGAACATACCTGAGAAGACCTTTCATTGAGTCTCAATTACAATCCTTGTGTCAGAACTTTGCATCGCTAGACCAACGCACCGTCTGGTCTTCTGACAGAATGTTGCACCCCAATTGAGCCTTCTCTGTTCATGCGTTGCAAAACACTGATGCCTCCTTTGCACTTGCCTTGGCCCCTATTCATGCACAAGTTTCTTTTATCTTATTTTTCTCTGTGATTAGCCTTGTTCCAACTGCTCTTTCTTGATTTTTTGAGTGTGTTGTGGTCCCTCTGAAGCCTTCATTTGGTTTGATGTCATTTTAGAACCTTTGGTAAGGATTTGTTTAAATATTTTCCTTTGTTATTATCACTAGGGCGTTTGAAAATTGATTTTATTTAATCATGTAGTGCTTTGATGAATTGGTGTTCTAGTCATCGTTCTGAAAAGCTTGTTTGAATTAGTGATTAGACTTTGCATCTTAGTTTTCTTCATTTTAAAAAATTAAGTGACCTGAAAAGAAATTTTTTTGCATTGGCATTTAGGGTTTGTGTGTGCATAAATTGGAATAGATGCATTTAAAAGGGAATTGCATATTCCACATTGTTTGTTGTATACTCTTTTCTCTTTCCTTCCTTAGATAGATTTTCATTGAATGAGATAGATTTCATTTCCTCATGCTAGTTTGCATTTTAGGATATTAAGGTGGCATTCGTAGTGAGCCCCAAAATTGAAACTTAACTGAAGATAAACATTAAAATTTATTGAATCAACCTAAGGAGCATTTGTAACATTAACTCTAACATTTAGAGGTCTTGGCTATAGACATATTATGATGTCGTAGGAGATGTCGTCATTTTCTAGCATTGTATCTCGGGGGTGAAATTTCGTTCCACGTACGTGAGTGTATAGGATTATTCTCCACATACCTTTGGGTATATTGGAAAATTTTCCATGGATGTAAAGTATATGGGAACACTCTCATTGAACAGTTACACATTAAACAACATTACTACGGACCACACTTCCACGTTCTGTCGAGTATATTTTGGAAGTCCCCTATAGGTTGATATCCTCACCATAGGTAACTGAGTCGGCCACCTTGTGTACCATGATACACCGAACATAATGTTCGGGGAGAATGTCTGCATGTATGTTAAGTCCTGGGTTCGCTAAGGTGTATATTGCAATTCACGTTTGCTTGGTAATCCTTTATGCCTATATTACCCTCTTTCTTATTTATTTTTGTGTTAATTTATAAAAAAATATTATCCAATGTGGAAGAACAAAATCCCCCACTCTGTTTTTCACGTAGAATGCAAAATAAGCCTCCTCTTCCACCATAGGATACTCCTTGCCGTCGTCAGAATCATAAGAAGACACAAACTACCAAATTGGAAAATTTGAGAACTACTTCTGGTCCTCCTGAATCTGATAAGCCATAATCATCTTTCCCTCTGATTACTGAGCCAGAGATCACATCTACTCTTGCTGGTGAATTTGACATAATTGAATCAGAAGTCCCTGAAACTATATTGCATGAGGTTATTGAACCTGACTTTCTTGAGTTAGATACTTTACTTCTCGAGGTTGTTAAACCTGAGGAACCTCTGCCATCTTCACGTGTCACTTCAGGACCTTCCCCCTCTCTTCTATTTCTCAGACAGAATCTCCAACCATATATCTTGGACCCGATGGTGAACCTCTTCCATATGGACTTGTCACTATTGAAGAGATCCCGCAAGAAGAGTCTCAACCGTCTACTCCTGTTCATTGGAGTGGAGTCTATTTTTATCATACTAATCCTCTTCCTCCTCTTCAAGCTCCAACACAAACTCCTTTACTTCATTCTTTTCACTCACCCATAGATTTAACGCGATAATCTTCATTGGGATTGTTAACCATGAGTGGATCCGATTTGACCTCCCAACCTATGTCCTCCATTATGGTCGAGACATCGAATGTTGCTTCCTCATCCATGTTTGCAACATAACCATATGCACATTTGTATGGTGTCCTGTTCATCCCACATGGCTATCAATATTTATATGGTACCTTCTCTGGTGCATCTTCCAGTCCTTGGGCCTCTCCCATGTCATCCATTTCGGGAATTCCATCTGACATTTCCCTCATGAACTCCACTCAACCTGCTCCTTCTCCTTCGCCGACACCTACAATTGAACAATAGACTGGCCCTTATGTTAGTGAAGAATTTTATTATCAACATCCTAACTATGCTTATGTTGGGTGCCTTCCATCTAGGTTGTAGTTGCCTCCATCATCCCCTCCTCCTATGACAGGGGGTAAACCTATTGTTGGTATACCTCAAATTGGTAATCAACCTTATTATAATCCTCCCTATCCTAGGATGGCTGCCAATATTTGGCAACCGACTTTGGTCGCCCATCCCGGTTCATTTTGGGACCGATTGTTGAATCCTCAACCTATTCTGTCTTCATATCGAATTCCTACCCATAAATTTGTACCTCAACAAGATAAAATACATGTAAGTCAAACTTCACAGGCTATTATTGCATTTAAACCTATTATGTCGATATTCAATACCCCTTAGGTTCTACTTAATCAACCTTTAAAAGTTACCTTACAATCTGAACCGCTTGGGCAAGGTACTCCTCAAATTCCATTAGGACAAAATGTGTATAGTATGGCACAACCTCAATCAAACCCACCTTATGTTTGGATGATGCAAAATCATGCAGGGCAACAATATAGACCTTATCAGGGTGTTCCTCGAGTGCCTCTTCAAGGCCAACATATACAAACCCAACCATTCCAAACTTTACACGTTTATTCTGGAGCTGGTCAACAAGGTTAGGCGTATGTCGGTTACCAAAATCCTCCTTATTCTGGTGCCCAGGTTGCTCCTTATCAAAACCTCCGTATCCGGGAATGAATGTACCTTTTCTCAGTCTATTCCTTCTTATCTAGGCTATCCTCTATTGGATTTTAATCGGAAGTTACCTTTGTAGACCCATTTCATGACTTATCGTCAGTGGTGTTCTTCAAACCCCCTTAATGACGATTCCATATGATTACATATTTTCCAATGTACTCTTATAGGTACCGAAGCTAAATGGTACATTGATTTACCTAAAGATTTATTTCACGATTTTAGTTCCTTATCTACCACCTTCCTCACACATTTCCAGTTACCCATCTGGTATGAAACTGGAACAAATTTTTTGGCCAACTTTAAACAAACTAAAGCCACTCACTTTCAAATCACATTCATGAGTGGTGGCATCGTCGCCGGTTGGTTAATACCTGTTTTCTAGATCAATTGTTAGCGGAATGGTTAATTAAATCCCTTTTTCCATCTATCACAAAGTATGTAGCTAAAGGCAAAGTCATGACCGAAGAGAAAGTAATTGATCATGCTCAATATTTCAACCTCATTTATACCCAATTTGTCATGCTCTATGAAAATATACCTGATGCTTCGATACCTTTGAATACTGTTCCTCCCACTCTTGGTAAATAATTGCATGCTACTAATGGCATCATTGTTTTTCCAGTTCGCAGAGAATGAGTAAACCATATGGTGTTGCTCTCATTTCTTTTGCCCAAAACTCTTCTTCCAATCCTCTTGCGGCTTATTCTTCTGAGATAAATGTCATTTCATATGATAAAGGAAAATGTCAACAAAAAGTAGGGAGAAAAAAGAAAGGAAAAGGAAAAAAGAAGAAAAATTCTTCACCGTAGTATAAACAAACAAATCAGTTCTCTGATGAGAAATGAAAGCTTTGATATTCGTGCTTGATTTGAAACGAGGAGCACTTTGCTTGTGATTGTCCTCTCCACGAGGAAGTGAATCTGTTTATGAAATCCTCCATTTCTTTCACAGTGTTGGCTGACATGTTTCCCAATCAAGATACCCACATGGCTTCTCAGGACCCATATTCCTTTAACACGGTTTTAATGCTTTCCTCCACGAAGCATAAATATGATCTTATGGTAGCTACTCGAAACAAGGACTATGGTAATGCAAATCCCTCGAATGGTTAGGCTATTGATAAACCTACCAGTTCGACATCACCTGCATCCGATCCTTATCTACCCACGACTCCTACAGAGTTAACTATTAAGCCTCCGAAGGCCGTTATTCATAAGTCTGCTTTCAACCCTCGTGCCAAGGTTTCTCAAAATTATAACGTAGTTGAAGACTTGGCTCAGTCTCCATCATCTATGTTGACCCTTGAGTTTTTGCAAAACTCACCTGCCCATAAAAAGACTTTTCTTTCAACTATTGGATGTGTGGATCCTTTCGATTCCAACCTAGTTGCTTTCAACCATGAAAACCATACCCCTCGCCTTCTAGGTCAATTGGCTTTTATAATTCAGGTCATCGTCTGTGGTAAGAACATTCATCGTTCTATATTGGACGAGAGATATTTGACCTGCATCATGTCTATGTCTTGCTAGAAAGTGATTGGTTCTCCTCAATTGAGTCTGTCACCTACCACACTGAAATCTTTTGATGGGAGAACATATAAGCCTTCTGGTATTATGAATTTATTACAAGTAGAATTAAGGGGAAAAAAGGTATCCATAGAAGTAGAAGTTATTGATTAACCTCTTTATTATAATCTTCTATTGGGTCGCACATGGGTTTACGTCATGGCCGCGATCATTTCGACTTATTTCCATATGATCACTTTTCCTCATAAGGGCGGGATTGTGGCCATTGACCAACTCAACTTTTTCGCCTCTGATTCCCATGTTATTGGAAGTGTCCCGCTTGTAGGGGAAATATACATTCTTATCAACATGTTGAGGTTGGAGTACTAAAGGATTCCTCACTCATGGGAACCTTTTCGCTTCATCCTCCTCCACTTCCCAAAAACTCATCTCTGGTCGCTTATATCAATATGATATCATCCTCTACTATCCAGACTCATGCATGGATTGTTCCAGATGAAGCTAGCATCCATAGTTTTGGAGACCAAATGCCGCTTAGCCCCATGGAAATTGATTTCGAAGCCATCTATTTGGCTTGTGCGGCTCATACCTTCTCTTTGATCAATTGGGTCGATCGAGCATTGGATTATGGCATGTCTTTTGATCCATTCTCTCGTATATTCTCTACCGATGAGAGCATCATGGACATCATGATGCCATATGATGCACCGTGGGATGATCATCACCATCATTCCTCCTTACTAGATGCCATTAAGGATAATCTTAGTGATTTGTATCTACCCAATATCGTCGAGTATTTTACGAATTCTATTTATATCCAATAAGCCAATTCCGTAAAATAATCTCTTGAATATCAAAGAGATGATACCTCTTGATATCTCTATTAAATAGGGTATTGTCAAAAATCTACACATTCGTGCATCTTGCTCTCCATATGAGATTGAGACCTATAAATCCATATTTCAGGAGTTTCATGATGTCTTTGCCTAGACATATGAGGAATTATAGGTATCGACCCAAATATAATGGTGCATGAGATTAAAATGTACCCTGATGCTAAACCAGTCCGACAACGCCTCCGTCCAGTCCATCTAATCAAGGTTGCCGTGATAAAGAGTGAAGTTGAAAAACTCCTTCATGTTGGTTTCATCTACCCCATTCCTATAACCGATTGGATGTCAAACATTGTCCCTGTCATGAAGAAACATGGGAAAATATGTGTATGCATCGTATCAGGATGTGAATCACGCTTGTCCAAAGGACAATTACTTGACCCTGTTCATCGACCAGATTGTTGATGCCTACACTAGCTATGAAATATATTCATTCATGAATGGTTTCTCCGGATATAATCAAATCAACATTCTCCTAGTGGATCAACCTAAAATCACATTCATATTCCCCTGGGGTACACTTACCTATCATAAGCTCCCATTTTGTCTAAAGAATGTCGGGGCCAAATTTCAACAAGAAATGGATTACACTTTTCATGATATTAAACACATCGTGCAACCCTATTTGGATGATCTCCCTGCTCATTCCAAGTATTGGATTGATCACCCGATGCATCTTAGGGCCATTTTCTTATAGTGTAGACGCTATAATATTCGACTGAATCCACACAAATGTGTGTTCTGCGTTAGTTTTGGTTGACTTCTTCGTTTTTTTTTCAAAACATGGCATTCATATCGATCCTCTGAAAGTATAGGCAATCACCGACCTGCCTGCACCTTTTTCACTCGTTCAGCTTCAACGACTTCAAGGGAAATATAACTTCCTACGAAGTTTCATCCCTAGTTACGTTGAATTGACCAAAGGATTCACTTGCCTGCTTAAGAAATGGGTTCCCTTCCATCAGGACAATGCTGATCAGAAAGTGTTTGATGCCCTGAAAGATGTACTGGTTTAGGCACCTTTCCTATATCCCCCTGATTACCAACGCAATTATTTCTTGTATCTTGTTGCTTCCAGGAAGACGATGTAGGGTCATAACACCCCATATATTATCTGAGTTGGAATCTCAATGATATTGAAATTAGGTATACCCATGTAGAAAAGTTGGCTTTGGCGGTCGTTCAAGCCATTCAAAGGTTATGCCCTTACATCAAGCTTCAGAAAACTATAATTGTTTTAGATTGAAACCGTATGACATGCATTTTGTCACGTCAATTTCTGGGGGAAAACACTGTAAATGGATTGTTATCCTACAAGAGTTTAACTTAGAATTCATCAAATCCAAGTCAAAGAAATCCTTGGTTTTTGCTGAGCTTATGTGCGACCTTCCTTCCCCTGATTCTGAAACAACATCTAACAATTCTATCCTTGATGAGTTGTTGTTTCTGATTTCATCATCTGACTCGTGGTATGGAGACATTTTTATTTATCTCCAGGCCCAGACTTTCCGGTCTGATACCTCTCGCTTTGAGCAGAGAAGTATTCGCTACCGAGTCAAGAATTATGTCATTATTGGCAACACCCTTTATCGATGCGGTATTAATATGATTTTACGAAGTTTCCTCACACATGATTTGGCCGAGAAAATCCTTAATGAATGTCACTCGGGGGAACGTGGTGATCATTTATCTGGTTATGCTACCACACAAAAGATACTACATGTTGGTTACTTTTGGCCTACCATTTTTTGAGACTTTATTCTCGTTGTCCAGAAGTGTCATGCATGTGAAATTTATGATCGTAAGACCTGTGCTCCGCCTACCCCATTTCATCCCATTACTATCGTCGGACCTTTTGCGAAATAGGGTATCAAATTTATGACATGTAACCCTCATTCAGATGAGGGGCATGGTTATATCATTGCCACAATATATTATTTTACTAAATGGGTCGAGCGATGCCTAGATTTAAAAAAAAATTGTGAAATAGATGCATATTTCTTTCTCAATCATGTTACCATACGATTTGGTGTTCCGCAAGACATAGTTACGGATCAAGGAAAAATTTTATGGAATCATATGATGACCAAACTAACTGCTAAGTTGAGACTTTTGCATGAAAGTTTCACTCCCTACTATCCTCAGGCCAATGGACAAGTTGAGGCTATCATTAAATTTCTAAAAACTATGTTTCAACGCATGGTAGGGGTTGATAAATAGGACTGGAATTTGCTTCTTTATGCTTCCTTATGTGCATACTAAACCCTAGTAAGGATTGCCACCCGATTTACACCCTTTCAGTTGGTTTATGATATGGAAGCAATCCTTCCAATCGAATGTGAGATTCTATTGCTGAAACTAGTTTTAGAACTTCTTCCTGCCACTTTTGTAGAAGAGGAACTTCTTTTACATTTGAATCGATTATATAAGAAACAATGTGATGCCTCTATAACTAATGAAGCTCATAAAATACCTATCAAGGCGCAATATGACAAAAGTGTCAAGCCTCGTGTCTTCTCGGAACGAGACTTTGTTATTTTATATGACCAAGAATTTGATAAGCCAAGATCAAGAAATTTCCAACCTATGTGATCAAGTTCATATATTTTCAAGCATGTTCCTGCAAAAGGGGCCTATGAGTTAGTCAATTTTGATGGAATTTCACTGGCGCAACCTAGAAATGGGTCATACCTAAAGAAATACTATGCTTGATCTCACACGTAGTAGCACTGTGTACATACTGTCAATAGGTGTGTGGAGTGTGTTTGCGGTGTGTCTCTTTAGAGCTACCTAAGGTTTCTATTGATCCATTTTACATTTGGTTTGTAGATGTCGGCAACCATTGAATCATATTTTGGTTATGCTTATGATGACAGTCATAATACTCAAAACCTATCCTCCACAACGAGGTATCTTTGCTCTAAATGGCGAGTTAGTGAGTCTACAAGGGATTTTCATTGGTCACTCTACCAACAACATTGCTGAGTATAGCGCAGTGGTCGAGCTACTGTATGATTCTATTTCACATGGTATCCGACGTTTAGTCATTAGACTTGACTCACATCTCATGGTACTACAACTTTGTAATGCTTATTCAGTCATAATTCCTACCATTTTGCGTACGTTTTTAAGGGTTCATCTTCTAGAACGACATTTTGATTTCATACAATATTAACACATTTCTAGAAATCCAAACACATTTACATATATGCTTTCTAATCATGTTTTAGATAGACATTTTCCACGAATGTAAATAAGTTTCAATACACATCACATCATTGAAATTATAATAGGAACACAGAAACATTGCATATAGATATATATTTATAAAGTTTGGTTTTATAAAATTTGTGTCTGAGAGACATATAACCACATGGCCCGTATAAAAAACTACATGCAAATATCTAAGTAGAGTAATAAAAGTGCTGATGATAACAAGCCACTACAAGAGATATCTTGTGCAGTAGCTGACCAATACAACTAGGCACTTCGATGGTGTGTTTCTGAATTCACATCGGAAACTGGTCGATCACGGTCTCATCTATCTCGTGTGTCAACCCCTCCATGCGACACTCCACCTTTGTGAGGATCTCACCTACATTAGGATCCCGTAGTGCCTCTCGCCCTACTGCAACAACTTGTACTGGTTGTATGACCGCTTGTGGATGTTCTCCTCCATGATGGAGATATGAAACACCTATTGGTAAAAAATGCTCAATATTTGCATTAACAAATGAACAATTTAAGTCTCATAAACATCAAAAACACAATTTGTTTCTTAAAACTTTCAAAAATTCAAATGGTTGAAATATCTTACCTATAACATCCCATCGCTCACCCTTAGGAAGGGTGAGCTCAGGGTCATCATGAAAATCCATCCCTACGTATGGGTAATCATTGATCATAATGAACTGTCTACGCAACCATCAAAAGAAGGCTGGTGAGAAACTGATCACTGACGGACTTGCTATCGGGACATATGATCTATCCACCTCCTCATCTGTGGAACCCTTAGACCAATGGGATCGAGCGTAATCTGATGAAGCTATAGTAATGGACTCATCTCTAGAGAAAAAGAGACCAAGGTGGAACTGTATCCAAAGTTTTTCAACTTTCCCTCTCTTTCTTTAGAGAATTGTTCTTTCATATTAACTAACACTCCTGTTACACAGTAATTTGTCACCATTGGTCACCGTCCCTGTTACCCCTGTTTTCGTACATTGGAGGATACATTCGGGACCTGTGAGCAGTGACATAGCCTAAAAACACTTGCATTATGTTCCCCTGAGTATGTACTTCATGTTCCCTGAAGACACCTTCTGCAAATTATCCCTGAAAAGTGCCCTTTTTCCATTGGCGCAGGTACACAGTGTCTTATCTGCGCCAATCACTGAGATCCTCAAAAAGGGGCGCGCCCATTGGCGCTCTGTCCTAGAACAACACTCGCGCCAGCTAAGTTTGGTAATGATTTTTGGCAAACGCGCGCCCATATGTTTTTTCCTTTCAGATCATAAAGTCTTTTGAGGGAAAAGATCCATCTGATAGAGGTCGAGAGTCATCATCTATCCTTGACATCTATCCTCAGTAGCTTTTCGGAGATAATGTCGATCCACAATGGGCGTCCTGGTGCATTGAATCTTCCTCCCTTCT